>CAWUFW010030298.1:0-17497 GCA_963921515.1 Calotriton arnoldi
CAGAGAACAAAGACACACCCACAACTCCACCTATATAAAGGACACAAATCACTACCATGAGCCTTTGCAAATGCCATTTCACTGCCAGCACCCAAGAGAAAGCAACCACACACCCACAGCTCATCCCTCACACAAGCCACACACCATCAGCACACCAACAAATACCTACCTCACATACACCCAGCAAAACACACACTCACACACCCTCACCTGCACACCAACACACACATCACTCACCATCACCACCCATCACCATGCCCCCCAAGAAGAATCCCAAGTTCCTAGATTGTGAATTGGAAGTCCTGGTAGACGAGATCCTCAGGGTGGAGCCACAGCTGTTTGGCACTCTGGTCCAACAGACCCCCATGTCGCAGAAAACCAAGATGTGGGAGAGGATCATCAACAGGGTGAACGCCCAATCATCATGTCGGCGCACAAAGACGGACATCCAGAACAGGTGGTATGGACGTGCGCAGGAGGGTACGGGACCTGCTGAAGATAGACTACAGCAACAGCCAACAGACCGGCAGTGGCCCTCCTGCCAAGCCAATATACCTCAGGCCCTGGGAGGAGAAGGTGCGGGCCATCCTTCCGCCAGTGAGCGTATATGGACTAGAGAACATCCCAGAGCCTGGTGAGTACACAACAAATGTACACAATAAACTGCCACAAAACACACACATCACTGTCAAGGGGAGAGTCAAACCATGCACACATAGCAATTACACAGCAACTAGAACAGAATCATCCCAAAATGTGTATGTCAGTCAGATAAACACAACACATGCCATCAAAAAAGTCACATCCAACTGTGCCAACACATGTACAAACACAACCACAACTACAGCTAGGCAGTGGCACAAATAGAACTAACACACACATCCACACATGTAGCCACCACAACAACACCAACACACAGTGAAGACCACTCAAAGGAAGGAATTCTGTGTATGCTGGCCAAGTCAGTGTAGCCACAGCATCATGGGAGTCGCAGTCACACATATTGCCCCCCCACAACTGTCCCATCAACACCACTCCTGAACCATGCTCACATCACAGGGAGTGGAGAAGGACTCACAAGATGGCTGACACTGGCTACTGCTGTGGGGAGCACAAGGCCCTGCTGCCAACTGTGCACCAACAAACAGCAGGACACCACTGACTGACATCCTGAGAGACAACTTACACTCCCTGCAATGCAAGCACGTTCCATGTTGGGCTATCTGGCTGGCTGGGTGGGAAGGGGGACTTGCAGCACTGACTATAGTCACCAGCACCTCCCTCACACCCCCCCAACACAAACTCCACAGTACCCACCTGGTAGAATGCAATGCCCTCCATCCTAACACAAGATCCCACAAAGCACCACCACCCTGGGTTATGTTGTGTGAAGCACAGGGACACTCTTGGGACTCTTAGCCAAACAACTGCCAGGACAACACTCCCAGCCATCCTGTCAGCACAGCCAGCCCACCCCACAGGGAAGCAGAGTCAAAAGGAAGGAAGCATGGGCATGCTGGGAAGGGGGGTGGAGGCAATAGCATGATGGGAGTCGTAGTCACAGACATAGCTCACCCCCACAACTGTCCCATCAACACCACCCTGAACCATGCTCACATCACAGGGAGTGGAGAAGGACTCACAAGATGGCTGACACTGGCTACTGCTGTGGGGAGCACAAGGCCCTGCTGCCAACTGTGCACCAACAAACAGCAGGACACCACTGACTGACATCCTGAGAGACAACTTACACTCCCTGCAATGCAAGCACGTTCCATGTTGGGCTATCTGGCTGGCTGGGTGGGAAGGGGGACTTGCAGCACTGACTATAGTCACCAGCACCTCCCCTCACACCCCCCCAACACAAACTCCACAGTACCCACCTGGTAGAATGCAATGCCCTCCATCCTAACACAAGATCCCACAAAGCACCACCACCCTGGGTTATGTTGTGTGAAGCACAGGGACACTCTTGGGACTCTTAGCCAAACAACTGCCAGGACAACACTCCCAGCCATCCTGTCAGCACAGCCAGCCCACCCCACAGGGAAGCAGAGTCAAAAGGAAGGAAGCATGGGCATGCTGGGAAGGGGGTGGAGGCAATAGCATGATGGGAGACGTAGTCACAGACATAGCTCACCCCCACAACTGTCCCATCAACACCACCCTGAACCATGCTCACATCACAGGGAGTGGAGAAGGACTCACAAGATGGCTGACACTGGCTACTGCTGTGGGGAGCACAAGGCCCTGCTGCCAACTGTGCACCAACAAACAGCAGGACACCACTGACTGACATCCTGAGAGACAACTTACACTCCCTGCAATGCAAGCACGTTCCATGGTGGGATAACTGACTGGGTGGGTGGGTGGGTGGGAAGGAGGTCTGGCTGTCAACCAAACACAATCAATGCAGACCATGTTCACACCCCAGAGAATACATAGAAATGCCCAAATAATGCAGGACAATGTGCCACACCAATATCAACCCCTGACTGTGACGACTTAGGACAATACAATGTACAGGCCCGCACCCCGAGGCACAGTCACAACTGTCAGGTGTGTCAACCACTGATGCCTGCAGAAACATGACATACATTGTTTGTGTCTCCCAAAAACAGGTGATGATAGGGACACAGCAGCAGACGCTGAGGAGTCCCAGTCCCAGGCTCAAGAGGATGCCGAGCTCACTGGCGTCAGTACAGCCTCTGTCCTCCTCGGACGATGAAGAACAACCTGGCACATCCGGTGCAAGTCAACATGCTGCACCAGCAGGACCACCAGCTGCAGCACCAGCAGGTCCACCAGCTGCACCCCCTGCACCCACCCCTCCAACGACTGTCACCACGAATACCATCCCTGCCGACATGGACAGAATAAGGAACAACACCAGCGCAGTGACCCTGGACCAACCTGGGGCCATGGACACCACCACCACCACCAACCCCCAAGGTGGACCAGGGTTATCTGTGCGTGCAACTGCACACACTGCACATGTCAGCAGGGGTGGTGGGAGGGGTGGGAGACAGAGGTCGCTGCTTGCAGACGTTGCTGGTGTGCATGAAGACCCACAACTGGTACGCATAGCTGATGCGTACCAGTCCAGCACCGGAGAGCTCAGCCAGGTAGTGGGGCTCCTCAGAGACATCAAACAGCAGCAGGCTGCCCATCATGCCCGCTTGGACTCCCACATGTCCCAAGTGGAGTCACACATGTCACGTGTGGACTCCCACATGTCACGTGTGGACTCCCACATGACCCGCGTGGAGTCCAAGTGGGATGTACTACATGAGATGACGGCGGTGCACAGGGACATTTTACAATGCCTCCGCCAGATGAACAGCAACCAGTCCACACCTCCCTGTGTGCCAACAACATCTGGTACCGAACAAACTGCAACTGCCACAGGGAGGGAGGAGGACTCTGGCGGAGAGTCCCCTGCACCGCAGCAGCCTGCACTTGAGGGCCCCCCCAAGAAGAGGGGTCGTCCGAGGAGGGGAAAGTGAGAGGCTGATGGCCAAGCGCAACTCCCAGGAAGCCTGAACCTGTTCTGGATTTTCGCCTTTGTGCACAGACTGTTCACCCTGTTGATGGCAACACTACTCCCACACATTGCATGGGGAGTATAAGTTGGAACAATGTGTCAGACAACAGTGGCCCCGATACTGGGGATCCTGTCTACCTGGACTTTCTATTCATCTAGGAACTTGGGATTGCAAGATTCATGTACAGCACAATCCATCCTATGCACTATTATCACAATAAACACACTAATACACCATACTTGCCTCTGTCGTGATTCCAACGTGGGTGCTGTTATGGGGATGATGAACTGCAAAATTACACAGTGTATGCGAACTGCAACAGCAAGGACAACACAGGCATGTGAGTACAGGCAACGTGACACATATGAGGGAGACACACCACCAGGGCTACACAACACATACACACCTAGGCCATCTGACTCATTGCCTACACTGATGTTGCCAGGGAAGACGGTGCAATGCACAGACACCACACCCATTCCCAGTTGTAGTCAAGTAGCCCACAGGTGCAGTAAGCAAATGGCAGTCAAATGTGTGACCACAGACAACGCACATCACTAAGTGAAGCACAGGTTTATTACACAGTAGCAACATGCCGTAACCACTACAGATGCAAGGTAACCCCACCTGGTAGCGGGCACACAGTCAACAACTGTAGACAGAAGGAAGTCCATGGGTGTGGCGCACATCACCTGTAGGGACACAACAGCTACCAGCCTGGATGTGCAATCACGTCGTCGGTGGACACAGTTCACCAAACGAATCTGAAAGTACCCTGTGAAGGACAGAAATGACACACAGTCAAAAGCAATGCAGTACAGGACAGAACAGCAAAACTCATGCACAATACATGTTACAAGATACCCACCCAGAACCAAGTTAGCATGTCAACACTGTTGGGGAGTACAGCCCACCTGTCACCACACATCGCAACACACATCCTGTCAAGTAGCCCATGGACACACTCCAACAGCACCAGAGCACCACCCACACATCATGCCAACTCACATCATTCACATGACACCTCAGGATACTCACATTCAGCTAAAGAAGTTGGTGATGAGCTGTGTGCGGACATCACCATCACCATCATCATCATCATCGTCACTGGCATCGTGGTCCAGGCCAGGATCCTCCACAGGTGGCGGATGTTGGTCATCGTCATCCTGGATGAGAGGCAACTCCTTCCGCACTGCCAGGTTGTGGAGCATGCAGCAGACGATGATAATCTTGCACACTTTCGCAGGGGCATATGGGAGGGACCCTCCGGTCTTGTCCAGGCAGCGGAAGCGGCTCTTCAGGAGACCAAAGGTCCGCTCAATCACTCTCCTGGTCCGACCATGTGCCTCATTGTAGCGCATCTGGGCAGGTGTCACAGGGTTCCTGAGGGGTGTCAGCAACCACGGCATGTTGGGGTATCCCGAGTCACCTACGGACAGACAAGTGCACATCAGCTGACTTGGAAAAGTGGGCGGAATACTACAGATCAGATCACACACAATGGCACAAAGTCAGTACACACCGACAAGCCAGGCACGCTGGTTCTGCATCTGTGCCATCAACCTGGGGATGCGACTACTCCTCATCACAAAGGCATCGTGTGCTGAACCAGGGAAACGGGCACACACGTGTGTGATGGTCATGTCTGCAAGACACACCACCAGTGCATTGACCGAGTGGTAGTGCTTGCGGTTCCTGTAGGCCTGCTCCTGGGCCTGTGGTGGTACCAAAGCCACATGTGTCCCATCAATGGAGCCAATGACATGCGGCATCCTCCCCAGGGCATAAAAGTCACTCTTCACGTCAGTGAGTCGTCGCAGTCTAGGGAAATAGATGTACCGGTTCAGGAAGAGCAACATTGCCGCCAAAACATCGCGGAGCACACGGCTGAACATGGTCTGTGACATCCCACCAGCAGACGCCACAGTATGTTGGAAGGTACCGGTGGCAAAGAAGTGTAGGGCTGCCATCACCTTCACCTTGGGGGTCAGCGCTGTAGGATACGGCCGGCCAGGCTGCAAATGTGGGGACAACTGCACTGCCAAATCCTCAATCAGCTGCCTGGTGAAGCGGTACCGTCGGATGCTGTCCCGTTCCACCATCGTTGCCAGGTCTGGGAATGGCCGATGGACAGCAGGAGCCCTGCAGTGCAGAGGAGAAGTAAGCAAGATCGTCAGTCACCCCACATATGCGGCATTGAACACACTCAAGATCCCAACATACATCATCATGAGGCACAACTACATGAAGTGTGCAGTACCGGAACGACATTTATGGTACATACATGGCCAACATCTGTCAACACGGTCCTACAGGTGGCATCAATTTGTCCCAGGTTGGCCCATTGGATATCATGATGCTGTGTCACAGTCACCCCCCAGTGACATGTGAGGACAGATGTGCCCCAGGCACCACAGCTCAACGACAGGCACATTCCCAGGGACCCTGTAATGCCACATGGACACTGGCATCACCTGGAGTATCATGTGTACACCACAACAAAACAAACATGACCCCCACAGGTAGTGGCCACACTTGCCATGGCAGGAGAGCCATGGACGTCTGTGACACACACGCACAACATCAGAGTCCATGCACACACAACGTGGATGTGGAGACTGTCTCCCATTGTGCACATGAAATCAGAGACATTGTAAACACTACATGCACAAAGACTGTGGAGGGCCATCACTATTGTGCCACTGGGACACCCTGGCTCAAACATACCGTCCCACATGGGACTCACGGGGTATGTGACATGACATACACAAACACCACTGTGAAATGTGACCATGGCACATGCACAGATATGAACAGTTGCACATCACAGTGGTCACGTACACGTAACACCCATGATCCTGTCCCCATGAACACGTGCACAGCCTGGGGGTGGCTGCCCACAGGTGACACCCACAGGACAACATGTACACCAACATACACACAATAGGAAATGCAGCCTTACATGCCTTATGATAAGGTTTGGACAGGCTGTCGTGATGTAGGTGTGCCCCTCACTCCCTGGGAGCTATCTGTGGCTGGCATATGTCCATCTGAGACAGGCATGCTGACATATGCCAGTCACATGTACAGTGATGCGTTGTACTGCAATGGACCGATCGGTGCCTCCGGCCGGCCCATTGCATTCAATGTGTGCGGGTACGCGTTGTACCCCTGTGCGCGTTGAACAGCAATGGACCGATCGGTGCCTCCGGCCGGCCCATTGCATTCAATGTGTGCGGGTACGCGTTGTACTCCTGTGCAGCAGTTGAACAGCAATGGACCGATCGTGCCTCCGGCCGGCCCATTGCATTCAATGTGTGCGGGTACGCGTTGTACCCCTGTGCGCGTTGAACAGCAATGGACCGATCGGTGCCTCCGGCCGGCCCATTGCATTCAATGTGTGCGGGTACGCGTTGTACCCCTGTGCGCGTTGATACTGCAATGGACCGATCGGTGCCTCCGGCCGGCCCATTGCATTCAATGTGTGCGGGTACGCGTTGTACCCTGTGCGCGTTGTACTGCAATGGACCGATCGGTGCCTCCGGCCGGCCCATTGCATTCAATGTGTGCGGGTACGCGTTGTACCCCTGTGCGCGTTGAACAGCAATGGACCGATCGGTGCCTCCGGCCGGCCCATTGCTTTCAATGTGTGCGGGTACGCGTTGTACCCCTGTGCGCGTTGAACAGCAATGGACCGATCGGTGCGCACCCATTGACAATGGGCTTGCCTGGCAACGGACGCGTTTTTGAATATTCGAACGAGTCGGTTGCTGGAAAATCAGTTGGTCACCCACAACAATGTTGCAAAATAATGTATGTCATGAAGTTGAAGATTTGAAGGATGCTGTGGGCGTGTTTTGGTGCTGCTATTCCATGGATTGGCCAGATTCAGAAGATGCAAACGACTTGGACCTATCACTTTGGACACAAGGGACAGTATCTGCCTCTCCAGCACATATATATTGCTGCATGTTCCCCTGAGAGCCCACTTGCCTGCACTACATGCTCCAGGACGACATCTGCCACTGCACTGCTGCTGTCTCTGCCCCTCTGGACCCTGCAATGGCACGTACTGTGGAGAGAGCCCCAGCCTTCAGCCTTGAAGAGAACCAGGCCCTGCTGGACAGCCTACTTCCACAGTACAGCAAGCTGTATGGGACACCAGGGGAGCAGGTGAGTGTTCTGTGCACTGCCTTTCTGAATGTGCATTTTGTCTGACTAGCAAGGCTGAGAGTCAGCACACCACTGGCTAGCAGGCTCACTGAGTAGTTGTCACCCCCCATAGTGTGTAGTGACTTGCACTGGACAGGTATGGTGCAGTGACAGTGCTTCTGAACAGGGTTTTACTCCCCATGCTATGATACCATGTAGTGACTTCTGGAAAACTGTCCATGGGCAGCCGTGCACTGCCTGGGTACACCATGTGCCCCTGTGATTGCGACATGTATATGCAACTGTGTCATGCACGGATATGTTGCATGTGTAGTAATGTCCTTATCACTTTGTCATCCTGACAGGCTTCTGCCCATCGGAAGCATGAGATCTGGAAGGACATCGTCCGGGCTGTCCGGTCCGTGGGGGTCTACAAGCGCCGGATCCGCAACTGCCAAAAGAGGTGGCAGGACCTTCGGGGCTGGACCCGGAGGATTGCACGGGTCCAGCTGAAGCTGTCGCCTCCTCGCAGGAGGGGCGGAACACGGACCCTGACCCCCACATGCTCAGGATCCTGGCGGTGGTCTTTCCAGACCTGGATGGGCAGCTGAAGGCCAGAGAGCAGCAAGGAGGGGGTGAGTCAAAGACTGCACTGTGTACTCTGTCTAACATGTTATGTGCCCTCCTCGGGCCAGGTTGAACTGCCACAGTACAGCAGTCATGTTGTCCAGGAGCCATGTCCCTCTATTGTGCACTGCCCACTCCTCATCTGATACCCAGGTGTGGCCCTTACATGCAGGGAATTCTGTCACTTAGGACTGTGTCCTTGCAGTTTGCTTGACTCAAGGTGGGAGACAGCATCTGTTTCCCTGACTCTGTGGTGGGCATCATGGGTGGGTCCATTGCTTACACAATGCCTGTATTCTGACATGTAGGGTAGTGTCACAGGTCTCCCATATGTCCAATAGGTATGACCTGGACAGATGAGGGTTAAGAGGATGTGTTGTGGGGGATGTACATGTGCACTTGTGCAGCTCCAGGACTTGCATTCCCCATGACCTACTATTGTGACACAGTGCAGAGTGTTGTTGTCTGGCTGCAAAGTCATACATCACTGAGACAGTGATGTATGACTTTGCAGTCATGCCTCCGCCATGGCATGTGTCTACTGATTGGTGATCCTGCAGGGGAGTGACATGTGCTACATGCACACCATAGTGGCGCTGGCTATCAGGACATGGGTGCATCATGGTGTCTGTCGCTGGTATGCATCACATGCATTTCCTATTTGACTCTGGGCATCCCTTACATCCGTAAACCTGTACTGACTCAGTGGCAAGAGCTGTGATGTGTCCACACCGTGTCCTCTGCACTGTCCAACTACTGTGTACTTGGTGCATGTGTCAACACTGGGGTGTTGCAATCCAACAGACACCAGACAGATGGGTGCAAGGCCATGTGGGATGTGAGTGCCATGCTTGGCATCAGACTGACAATTGACTTCTCCTGTTCAATTAGTGCACTTTTAGCAATGTACAACTAATGATGCCAGGGCTTGCTCTGGGATGTGCTGTGCTCACAGTGGTGTGTGCGTTATGTGCAGGTGACTGATGTCTGTCTGTTTCCCCATTGTTTGCAGATACATCCACGGCCACGGAAGGGGACAGCTCCACGGACCAGGAGGAGCCGGAGAGCCAGACTGGGTCAGCAGCCGAGGAGTGGTCGGAGGGACCCAGTGGCACGGAGGGCGAGGGAGCCACACCGAGGAGTCCTCAGCAGCATCCACCTCAGCTGAGGACCAGAGCAACTCGGAGGATGACTCCCTTGTGGAGGCGGGTGTCAGCAGCCACCACACCCCAGCTAGTGTTGCTGTCCCCGCCACCACCAGCACCACCACCGCCCTCCCATCGGCTCCCATTCCCCAGGTCCGTGGAGGCTCCCATGTCCGGGAGCGTGTCTCCTTTGGGCCAGGCACCGCACCCCCTGCCCCTGTGTCCCCTGCTGCCCTGAGTGAGGAGTCTGTGTACCTCCTTCGCCAGCTCCATGTAGGGCAGACAGCCATGCTGAGTGTCCTCCATGCGCACACCGCGCTGTTGACTCAGCTGGTGTCGTCTCATGGAGGGCATCTCATCGGGCATGTCTGACCTACAGAGGGGCAATAGGTCCATGGACTCCTCCCTGACGGCAGCAGTGTCCCTCCTCAAACGGTCCCTCACCCCTCCTGCCTCTGCTCCATCCACACTCCCCAGCACCTTACCCATCCCAGGCACACACACACTGGCACACACCAGCACACACACATCCAGCACACTGACACACACGCCAATGACAAAACGCACACGCAAGCACATTCAGGGGACTGAAGCCAGACTCACAGGGGATGGGGCCCTGGAACACACACACGCATCCACATGCACTGCGCAGTCCTCAGTTCCCTCTCCCTCCAAAGCACCCTCCCTTGCCTCACCTGCAACCCCAAAGTCACAGCAGCTCTTCCTCTGTGACCTCGGCCTCTTCCCCACCGATGAAGCTGCTCCAGCATCCCGGGGAAGAGGAAGCCCACCCACACGGAGCAGAGTGCCCTCGCCCCCGGACACCCTCCCAGGCGCAGACGGACTGAGGCCCCCACCCGCAAGTCCCCCGGAGTGCTAAGAGCAAGACCCCGCCACCGCCCTGCAGCTCAGGCACAAGGTCTCCGTCCCTCCATCCCTCAGGCCCCCACTGCACAGGTGCCCCCACCACACCCTGCCCCAGGTTCCCCCACCCACAGATATACCATCCCCAAGATGCTCCGGCCTTCTCCCCTGCCACTTGCTCTCCCAGCACCACACCCCCGCTGCGCTTGTCTGTGCCACTGATGTGGTGAGGGTGTCCTCCCCTCTGTCCAACCCACCTTGCCTGTTCCCCATTCTCCTCCCCTGGAGGTAGGCACTGCAGTGGAGTCCACTACCGCCCTGTCTGACTTGGGCACTGCAGTGGCGGACCTGTCCACCCCATCTGCAGGGTCCACTGCAGTTGTGCCGGCACCCACGACATCTGTGTCATGCCCCCAGTTGTGCCGGCACACACCATGTCAGACACCTCCACTGCAGTTGTCAGTGGCTCTCCAGCACCCACCACCCCTTCCCTGACTCCCTGGTGAGCCCTGATCCTGTCCCTGCGGTGCCTGGCCTGCCCCCGGTTGCCCCTCCTAGTGGATTGTCCCTGGTATTGTGCAGGCATGCGTAGGGTGACATCTGCCAGTGTCACCCTGTTTGAACTTTGACAATGGACTGGCCATTGGCCTTTGCTCTTTTTTCAGGACTTCGCTTGGCCTCAACACATATGCTGAATAAAGCAACTTTCTTTTCTCTAGTGCTCATGCTTCAGATGTACATGTTGTTGGTGCAGCTAACCATGCCCTTGCTGCAGTGATGGTGATATCTGGTCTCATGATTATGAAGTGTTACTGTGCAGGAACCCATGTGGTCCAGGGGGAATGTGTCCTATCATGTGGTGTATCCATGTCATCAATAGCAGCATCTGAGGGTGTCATGTGTTCAGTATTTGGCAATGGGTTTCCTACTTACATTGGCAATTTCACATCTGTGGCTTCCACCCCTGCACATCTGTTGTGCCTGCCATCGTTGCTTTTGTCTACTTCCCTGACCGTGTTGCCATCTCCAGTGGACATGCAGGTTTGGGCATCAATGGGGAGGGACTCATCCGTGTAGTCAGTGCAACATTGCTATACAAGTGTGTTGGATCTGTGCTGATGATTCCGTTGGCACATCCATGACCAGGCTGATGTGATGGGAGCCCTCATTTGGTGCTAATTGTTGATTGTGTGACCAAGTGCTCAGCTGACATGATGGGGCCCTACTGAGGCAACATATGGCACAGCTTTCCTCACACAGGAGTGGAGTCCCCTCATGGCAGTGTGTACACGTGTGACATTGCCTGCGCCCAAGGTGTGTGTTGTATGTGCATGTCTGTGTGTTCACTTCCATTCATCTGCGCATGCTGTGATCCCTAGTGTTGTACCTGTTTGTGATGCTTGCTGACTTGAGCTATGTTCCCCCAAAGTCTTCTCCCTGTGTTCTCTGTGATGTGGGTGCATGGCACATTACTGGTCATCAGGGTGTCACCCATAGGTGTGTTTGCTGTCAGGGCAGAGTTTGTGTGCTGACGCAGATGGGTCACAG
This sequence comes from Calotriton arnoldi, assembly GCA_963921515.1. Classification (NCBI taxonomy): domain Eukaryota; kingdom Metazoa; phylum Chordata; class Amphibia; order Caudata; family Salamandridae; genus Calotriton; species Calotriton arnoldi. Next base: position 11,882 of record CAWUFW010030298.1, read on the forward strand.
TCAGGTTTCCCTTTGGCACTTGTTGTTTGCCCCTGTCATGTGATTTCCAGTTTGTGTTATCTTTCAGTGATTGTGACACGTTGTGTGTGTGACTGCTGGCACTCCTTAGGGTCCGGGCTGCAATGTTGGTTGTTGTCTATGTGTGTTCTTTGTGGGTGACCTTGGCTTCTTCATTGGTGTGTGACTGTGGCTGGGATCCCATTGGTCGGTGTGGTATTGCCGTCATGTCCATGTACAGCGTAGTGTGCAGTGTGTCAGACATTCAGGAGTCTTGTTGAGTGTCCATGTGTGATGTGTTTCTACACCTGGTTCCCACCCACCACCCTGGAATAGTAATGGGTGCATGTGCAATGTCACCAGTGCATGTGTACTTCACTGCTGCACATTGTTGGAGGTCGAGGGTGTGGTCTTGAGTGTGTGCAGATGAGAGTTGTTGCCCGGCTAGTCCCCTGCCTCCATGTTGGCCTTGGCTTACTGGCCATGCTGATTGATTTGTGCTTGTGTAGGTGTGATGGTAGTTAGTTGCTCAGGACACCTGACTGTGGTTCACAGTGTGAACGACATTTAGCTTTGTCATCACAGTGGTATTTTTCTTCAGCCCAGGGTCACCACATTGTGGGGGCCCTGGGGGTGGTGCTGTGGTGTGTCTGTGACTTGCTGTGTCAGTTGTTGTTCCTACGTGCCTGTGTGACATGTGTGTTTTGTGCTCCCTCCTCACCTGTCAATGCCTGCTTGCCCACATAGGGGATTTGGATCCATGAGTTACCTTAGTGTGGCAGTGTATGCACATCTGTATGATTGGTATTCAGCTCTCCTCATGTGTTGTGTTGTTGCCTGGGGACACTGGCACCCCCACCCCCTCACCTGCTGTGTATGATGACAGTGTTGGTCTGCCTGTTAGTGTTTGTGCATCTGCACCACTGCATTGGCATATCTTGGGTGTGCCATTGGCTGTATGTTGTTTGGTGTGTTTCCCCTGCTGTCCCTGGGACTCCTAGGTCATCGGTCAGCACAGTGATCATGGTTTGTGTGTCCCATTGCTGCCATGGTATGGTATCTGTTCACCTCACATCTGCTGTCTCCACAGGGTATCTGCATTTGTGTGCCCATTGGTGCAAATATGTGGTTCTGCATTCTGATGGTCACTTCTGTCATTGTGTCATTGATGACTGTTGACGGTCTCAGCCACCATGGGTGTTGTTTGTCTGCACATGGCCAAAGGAATGTTTCATTTGCACTGCAGTATTTGGCTCCCCAATTTATGTTGCAATGGGACACATACACTACTTTGCCACAGATGAGTTTTTGGTTCTGTGACCAGGAATGATCCATGCAGTTTGGCAGTTGCAGCTCTTTTCTTTGTCAACAATTACCTTTTGGTCACTGTGATGATGAGGGTGTAGACCCCATTGCCACAATGGTCAAAATGTGCTTCAGCTATGGACCCCACACTTGCCTTTTGGTCACTGTGATGATGGGGGTTTAGACCCCATTGCCACAATGGTCAAAACTGTGCTTCAGCTATGGACCCCACACTTACCTTTTGGTCACTGTGATGATGGGGGTTTAGACCCCATTGCCACAATGGTCAAAATGTGCTTCAGCTATGGACCCCACACTTACCTTTTGGTCACTGTGATGATGGGGGTTTAGGCCCCATTGCCACAATGGTCAAAATGTGCTTCAGCTATGGACCCCACACTTGCCTTTGGTTACTGTGATGATGGGGGTTTAGACCCCATTGCCACAATGGTCAATAATGTGCTTCAGCTATGGACCCCACACTTTACCTTTGGTCACTGTGATGATGGGGGTTTAGGCCCCATTGCCACAATGGTCAAAATGTGCTTCAGCTATGGACCCCACACTTGCCTTTGGTCACTGTGATGATGGGGGTTTAGACCCCATTGCCACAATGGTCAAAATGTGCTTCAGCTATGGACCCTCACACTTGCCTTTTGGTCACTGTGATGATGGGGGTTTAGACCCCATTGCCACAATGGTCAAAATGTGCTTCAGCTATGGACCCCACACTTACCTTTTGGTCACTGTGATGATGGGAGTTTAGACCCCATTGCCACAATGGTCAAAATGTGCTTCAGCTATGGACCCCACACTTACCTTTTGGTCACTGTGATGATGGGGGTTTAGGCCCCATTGCCACAATGGTCAAGAATGTGCTTCAGCTATGGACCCCACACTTGCCTTTTGGTTACTGTGATGATGGGGGTTTAGACCCCATTGCCACAATGGTCAAAATGTGCTTCAGCTATGGACCCCACACTTACCTTTTGGTCACTGTGATGATGGGGGTTTAGGCCCCATTGCCACAATGGTCAAAATGTGCTTCAGCTATGGACCCCACACTTGCCTTTTTGGTTACTGTGATGATGGGGGTTTAGACCCCATTGCCACAATGGTCATAATGTGCTTGCAGGCTATGGACCCCACACTTACCCTTTGGTCACTGTGATGATGGGGGTTTAGGCCCCATTGCCACAATGGTCAAAATGTGCTTCAGCTATGGACCCCACACTTGCCTTTTGGTCACTGTGATGATGGGGGTTTAGGCCCCATTGCCACAATGGTCATGGGCTGCTTGCTCATGGGTGCCACACACATATATGTGTGGCACATGTGCTAGGGGGTCACATTGTATGTTCAATGTCATGTTCGGTGTTGTAGGCATTTGACACAGCCTGCTCACACGCTTGTCAGTGGTGGTGGGGGATGTCTTAATCTTGCACTCCCTAGGTTGTGGTGTGCTTGTTGTGTCAGTGCATTGTCCATCCTATGAGTGGGGTGGTAGTAGTGGTAGGCATCCAGCCCCCCTGGCTAAGGGTGGTGGTAGTGGTGGGCATCCTGCCCCCTGGCTAAGGGTGGTAGGTGAGGCATCCAGCCCCCTGGCTAAGGGTGGTGGTAGGCATCCAGCCCACCCTGGCTAAGGGTGGTAGTAGTGGTGGGCATCCTGCCCCCCTGGCTGAGAGGTGGTAGTGGTGGGCATCTGGCACCCCCTGGCTAAGGGTGGTAGTAGTGGTGGGCATCCAGCCCCCTGGCTAAGGGTGGTGGTAGGCATCCAGCCCCCTGGCTAAGGGTGGTAGTAGTGGTGGGCATCCTGCCCCCTGGGTGAGGGTGGTAGTAGTGGTAGGCATCCAGCCCCCTGGCTAAGGGTGGTAGTAGTGGTGGGCATCCTGCCCCCCTGGTTGAGGGTGGTAGTAGTGGTAGGCATCCAGCCCCCCTGGCTAAGGGTGGTAGTAGTGGTGGGCATCCTGCCCCCCTGGCTGAGGCGGTGGTGGTAGGCATCCAGCCCCCTGGCTAAGGGTGGTAGTAGTGGTGGGCATCCTGCCCCCCTGGGTGAGGGTGGTAGTAGTGGTAGGCATCCTGCCCCCTGGTTGAGGGTGGTAGTAGTGGTGGGCATCCTGCCCCCCTGGGTGAGGGTGGTGGTAGTGGTGGGCATCCTGCCCCCTGGGTGGGGGTGGTAGTAGTGGTGGGCATCCAGCCCCCCGGCTAAGGGTGGTGGTGGTAGGCATCCAGCCCCCTGGCTGAGGGTGGTAGTAGTGGTGGGCATCCTGCCCCCTGGCTAAGGGTGGTAGTAGTGGTAGGCATCCAGCCCCCCTGGCTGAGGGTAGTAGTGGTAGGCATCCAGCCCCCCTGGCTAAGGGTGGTAGTAGTGGTGGGCATCCTGCCCCCCTGGTTGAGGGTGGTAGTAGTGGTGGGCATCCAGCCCCCCTGGCTAAGGGTGGTAGTAGTGGTGGGCATCCAGCCCCCCTGGCTAAGGGTGGTGGTGAGGCATCCAGCCCCCCTGGCTAAGGGTGGTAGTAGTGGTGGGCATCCTGCCCCCCTGGGTGAGGGTGGCAGTAGTGGTAGGCATCCTGCCCCCTGGTTGAGGGTGGTAGTAGTGGTAGGCATCCAGCCCCCCTGGCTAAGGGTGGTGGTAGGCATCCAGCCCCCTGGCTAAGGGTGGTAGTGGTGGGCATCCTGCCCCCCTGGGCTGAGGGTGGTAGTAGTGGTAGGCATCCTGCCCCCTGGCTGAGGGTGGTAGTAGTGGTAGGCATCCTGCCCCCCTGGCTAAGGGTGGTAGTAGTGGTGGGCATCCAGCCCCCGTGGCTAAGGGTGGTAGTAGTGGTGGGCATCCTGCCCCCCTGGCTGAGGGTGGTAGTAGTGGTAGGCATCCAGCCCCCTGGCTAAGGGTGGTAGTAGTGGTGGGCATCCTGCCCCCCTGGGTGAGGGTGGTAGTAGTGGTAGGCATCCTGCCCCCGTGGGTGAGGGTGGTAGTAGTGGTGGGCATCCTGCCCCCCTGGCTGAGGGTGGCAGTGGTAGGCATCCAGCCCCCTGGCTAAGGGTGGTAGTAGTGGTGGGCATCCTGCCCCCCCTGGGTGAGGGTGGTAGTAGTGGTAGGCATCCTGCCCCCTGGCTGAGGGTGGTAGTAGTGGTGGGCATCCAGCCCCCCTGGCTAAGGGTGGTGGTAGGCATCCAGCCCCCTGGCTAAGGGTGGTAGTAGTGGTGGGCATCCTGCCCCCCTGGGTGAGGGTGGTAGTAGTGGTAGGGCATCCTGCCCCCTGGCTAAGGGTGGTAGTAGTGGTGGGCATCCAGCCCCCTGGCTAAGGGTGGTGTGGTAGGCATCCAGCCCCCCTGGCTAAGGGTGGTAGTAGTGGTGGGCATCCTGCCCCCTGGGTGAGGGTGGTAGTAGTGGTGAGGCATCCTGCCCCCTGGCTAAGGGTGGCAGTAGTGGTGGGCATCCAGCCCCCTGGCTAAGGGTGGTGGTAGGCATCCAGCCCCCTGGCTAAGGGTGGTAGTAGTGGTGGGCATCCTGCCCCCTGGGTGAGGTGGTGGTGGTAGGCATCCAGCCCCCTGGCTAAGGGTGGTAGTAGTGGTGGGCATCCTGCCCCCCTGGGTGAGGGTGGTAGTAGTGGTAGGCATCCTGCCCCCTGGTTGAGGGTGGTAGTAGTGGTAGGCATCCTGCCTCCCTGGTTGAGGGTGGTAGTAGTGGTAGGCATCCTGCCCCCCTGGTTGAGGGTGGTTGTGGTGGTTGGCATCCAGCCCCCTGGGTTGGGGTGGTGGCGCGCATTCAGGCCCCTGTGTGCATATGTGGCATTGGTGATGGGCATCCCGCCCCTATGGTGCTGCTGTTGCTGGTGTAAGTATATTCAGATTCCCAGTGTATGTGTGTGATGTGTCGTGTACGTGTTGTATGTGTTTTGTGGTTGGTGTCTGACTTACCTTCTGCGCCGTACGCGTCCGTGCCTGTTCCGGTAGTAGATGTAGAATATTGGTATGATCGGGACGAAGGGATTCATGGTTGGTTCGTGTCGTTCGTCCTTCTCGTTGCTTCGCGTCGTCCTCGTCGCGCGGCTTCGTCCTCGCCGCTCCGCGTCGTCCTCGTCGGTGCTGTGTTCGCTCTCGTAGCCGTGGATCGTGTTGTGGCGCGATTCGAGCTTATGTGCGCCTCTCCCGGATGCTTTGACGTGCCGTGCGTAGCGACGGGTTCGGCGCGTACGGAAAGCGCATCGTACTTGTTCGGCCGGACGGGGCTGCATTTTCCCTTCCGTGCGACTCGATCTCGGCGTTTCCGGATTCGCCTCGGTCGGAGAACAGGACCTGGTTTGGGTGAGTACG
>CAWUFW010030299.1:0-17496 GCA_963921515.1 Calotriton arnoldi
TGATGTTTTTACAATTTTACATGGGGTGGTATTGGTGTTTAGGATAGACTATAGCTTCATTAACGTTTTGTTATATTTTACAAAGGCTTTTAAAAGGTTTAAAATTCTAAATGGGGTGGTTTTGGGGTCTAGGATATATTAGGTGTTTAGTTGCATTTTAGTGAGATTTTACAAAGGCTTTTTAAAGTATACTTACTTTGGGGGTCATTACAATAGCGGGCGGAACGCCACCGCCCGTATGGCGGTGGCGATCCGCCCGCCATATTCCACCGCCCGCATGCCAATTCCCCACGCCATATTACGATGGTGGGGGGAGCCCGGCGGACGGAAAGACCGGCCGCCGGTTTTCCGCCGGTCTGACAGGGGACCGGGCGGAAAAGGGCACTAATATGGTGGTGGTGTCTGCAAGACACCGCCATCCATATTAGGATGGTGGCGGAGAGCAGCCTTTCCATGGTGGCAACGCCGCCATGGAAAGGCATACGGTCTTTGCTGTTGGGGGCCCGTTGTGGGCCCCCCAAGATGTTGGGGGGGTGGGGGGTGCACATCTTGCATTTGCGTGCACAAGGTGGCAGGCACCGCGCAGTGCCTGTCACATTGTGCATGCAAATGCACAACATGCATATATTGCATTGTGGCGGGTGCTGCTTACAGCACCACCCGCCGCAATTCAATATATGCGGGATGCCACCACCACCATGGCGGTGGCATCCTAATGCCTACAGCGGGGCCGCCGCTCCTCTGGCGGACGGTCCTATTCACCGTTACGGTGGCGGCCGGGCATCGTAATGTGCCCCTTAGTTAGTGAGCTGTTTTTGCGAGGTAAATTATTTTTTCTCGTTCTTTGGAGTAATATCTGTAGTGGAAATATAAAGAGATAAAATATATAAGTTAGTAATTTTAGTTAGCAATTGAAATCTGTGTTACATTTTAATTTAACTGCTTATTTAGAAATGGTAATTTACTTACTTTTTCCTAAGTGTAGTAGGCTTTATTTTGATGCAGTCTTTGATTGTGGTCAAAATCCGGCAGAGTTTCGCCTTCCTTAATTATTTTGGTTTAAGGTGTAAAATACGACTGATTTTTCTTTGTTTATATAGTGTCTTTTTAGTTGTTTGTTGAATTTCATTGGTTTATTTCGATCTTCTGTATTTTTATTGGTTAATTTTTACTTTGTTTCTTGGTTTGGGAATTGTTTTCCTTATATGGAAAACGCTAATTAAGAGTAATTTATTTTTTTGGAGTGAGGAAGGAGACGTTGAACTAATTATATTTATATTTTAATAAAATATATATAAGATGTATTAAAATGTTTGGATATGTTGCAAGTATATATTTTAAAATATTATTATTAGTGTGTTTATTATGTTATTATTTATTTATGTTGTTATAATTTTGATAGGTTTTTTTGGTTCAATTTAATGTGATATGTATGTTTATGCAATTTACTGTATTTATGGTGTTTAAAGTAATTGTTTTAATGTATTATTGAGTTGTCGATATATTGAAAAAAACGATAATATTGATGTCTATATTTTTGTAGTCGATATTTTAGACATGTCCTATATTTATTTATAAACGTCGATATTTTGTATTGCGATATTTATGTGTGCGATATTTATGTTGTCGATATAGTTGTATCACGATATTGTGGTATCGATATTTGTGTATTTTTATAATTAAGTATGCAACATCGATATTTTTGATATCGATATTTTTGCGTCAAAATATTTGCAGTTCGATAATGTGACTTTCGGTATTATGTCAGTGATTCGTAGAAGTCACATGTCATCCATAATGGTAGGCAGTATAGTTTAATAGTGCTTGGTCTGGAGAAGCACCAACTCAAGAATTTAAAACTTAACACCATGGTTGGGGGATCTCTTTGATAATCAGAATTAATTTCTATCCAAACGAACCCCTTTTTCTAACATTAGGATGATGAAAGACAGGGAAGGGAAAAAATCAGGCGCTCTAATCTATACTTTGTAGTTTGCATGTAGCTCTTTGATGATGGTTAATAGCTCACTGTTCTATGTTAGGATTTTAACTGCAAGTAACAAAGGATCTCTCAGACGAAAGCAGTAACCGACTAACCTACTTACATTATATGCACTTTGTGATCTTCATGGTACACGTTCTTTGCAGGAGGCATATTAACCCACTGCTCTACCTTACCATGAGTCAAAACTTACACTAGAAAAACCTTTGATCTCTCTCTAGGAAGAGCATTAAATACCGGAGTTATCTTGACATTTTTATTGTTGCCTGAAAATTACTGGAGGCCAGGAACGTGGCAGCAGGTGCTTCTCAAACCATAATATGCTTACAAATACGCCGCCCCACCCGAAGTCAGCACCCAGTGCGGTCACACCAGTCGCACCGCCCTGCACTCAGACAACTTCTCACAGAGCCATTTAAAGATGCACATAGTCAAACCAGAGTTACGAATCCTAACTGTGCTGTTGTGTATTGAATATGTGCTTTTGGTTTATGAATTTGTGTGAGATTTGCGAATTCAAATAATTATTAAAAAAGGGATTTAAAAAGAAAATGAAGCAGTATTTGGGAAAAGGAGCGGTTCTGAAATGAGTCTTTGTGTTTATTGTGTATAGATTATAACGACACATAAAACAGGATGCAGTCTTTCAAGCTGTTAAGGAACACCCTGTTACCTTTCTCTGTGGAGTGAACTCCATCACTCCCATATATGCCCTTCATGTCAAAACCTAATTTGTTTTTGTAGATGGAGCCCATGTTAATGTCTCTGTGGAATGCAGAAACAGTGTTATTCACATGTTTCCTGGCTTTGTCTATCGGTGGGCAGAATTTATTTGACCTCTTTCATTTCTACCTTTGGCAAATGTTGGAGAACACCAAGGCAGTGTGAGGGAAAAGTTCCATTTATTGACCAAAGATATCCTTCATTAGGATTTTCAATCCTACTCCAGTAAGTGTGCCTAGGTCATTGCGCCATAGTGCACAGTCATGAGGTCTGGATGTTGGCAATCCACAATGCCACTATTTATAGCACACTCTCTGGCCCAAAACACAAAGCTATGACCCACAATCCACACTCTAACCATTTTGAAGGCAAGGAGGAGCAGTGCACTGGGGAAGGCTGGAGCTGAATGGCACAATTTTCAAATTGAAAGGCAGTTAGAATGTAGGGCAGAACCTGGTTTTAAAAAAAAAGGATATATTTGATTGGATGGTGTAAATATGGTGGCAGCTAAAATTAGGTAGTGATTTTAAAGGGAAAGTGATTTTAATAAAAAAAAAGTTATGCTATTTTGGATATGCCAAACAGACAACCACACCTGCTACAGTTCAACTTGAAGCTAGTATACTGCTGACAGAAAGTGCTGTGAACTTTTGACCTGCTTCTTACAATAGAGTGTTCCAAAGGAAGTTGCTATGGAAACTGAGCTAAAACTGTGATGGGGAAAGGTTCTAAATAGACTGTACTTTCAAAGTTGAAAAGGAGGGTCGGATTAGACATATTACGTGTTTTTAAATACTTATTTCCTAAATCACTACAATCTCAAAATGTAAAATGTAGATGCAAAGTCATAGTAGTACAATGGTAAGTGCATAGATTTGCAAATCCATCGCAAAGTTACACAGGTGGCAGCGCTGAGAATCGCAACGGATTCCCGATTCTGCCCACAAACACTCTCAGATTGGGCTTCTTAACAGGAGACTAAGAAAGGGTTTAAAAAACAGACCATTCACAAGTGGAATAACAAAAGAAAAGAAATGGAAGGAAGGTTAAAATTTGCTAAGTAAGTACATCATTATTACACGAAAAAATAATGGGAACGATTGCAATTACTAGTTCTTTTCTACTGAGAGTGCTACTTATCATTTTGTGTGATAAGTAATTTCAAGTAAAAGTGCTCTAAAAATTGGAGATCAACAAAGCGATTTCATAGGTATGTTAATAATGGTGGACATGGATAATGTGTATATATATTGCCATCGCTCAGAAAATAAAAAGTTGAGCAGTTATAATCGCTTGGAGTGCTTTGCTGATTTTCCTTGGAAGTGGAGAATTGCTGTTTTTATATATATATATATTCACTGAAAAAAACATAGGTTTGAGGCACGTTATAGTTAGAAATTAGCATTTAAAAAACCTTGGAAATTCATTGTAAAAACCATAGGTTTCAGGGGCGTTATAGTTGGTTGGACATTTCACTCGTACAAAACCCGTGAAATTCCCCCATTATAGTTAGTTCAGCTAACTATAACTCGCACCCCGCAATGCACTGCTGATGACGTCACATATTACATCACTCATGACATGGTCAGTGACATCACTGATGACATCACTGATGACATCTCAAATGACATCACTGATGACATCACTGATGACATCATCAAGTGACTGTGTGTTTCTGTAAAGTTTAAATATGTTTAATATATATAGTGAAAGGCGTATTGATGAATGAGTGGGTGTATAAGTGTCTGAATGGTTGATTTAGTAGGTGCGTGACTGACTCTATAAGTGAGTGATTAAACATATCTTTCTGAATGCATGGGTTAGTGAGTAAACTGTGTGAATGTCTGCATCCGTGTGTCTGTTGGTGTGTAAGCGACTGTATGGGTTTGCAAATAGCTACATGAGTGTCTATATGGCTTATTGATTTGTTGTCTGAGTATCTGTATGGGTGCCTGAGTGTTTGTGTGGGTGGGGTGTGTGTGACTCTGAGCATAGATGTGTGAGTGGGTGATTCACTGGGTGTATGGTTTCAAGAGTGCATCTGTGATGGACTGTATGGGTGGGTGAGTGTGTGTATGGGTGTGTTAGTGAGTGAATGTATATCTCAGTGGTACATGTGTGAGTAACTACATACGTGAAAAGTAGTATATATGTGTGTTGGAGTACATAATTGGCTACAAATTGGTGTGTTATTGTGAGAGTGGCTGTATGGATGAGTGTGTGCTTGTATCATTGATTGTATAAGAGCGTAAGAATGTGCTAGTATTTGTATGAGTAATAGAGCTGGTGTGTGTATAACTGTATATCTGAGTAAATGGCAGTGTGATTAATTATTTCCATGACTGACTAGGTGTGTGAGTACCTCTATGGATGAGTGGCAGTGTGTGAGTGTCTATATAGGTGTATGAGTGCATATGATAGTCCTGTACTGAGTGACCGTAAGTATGAGTGACTGTACGGGCGAGTGAGTGGATGTGTGTGTAGACCTAAGAATCAGTGAGTGGGTATGTAGTTATTGGTGTTGGAGTGTCTATGGTTTTGAGAATGGTAGTCTGTAATTTAGAGTGGGTGTATCAAAAGTTATATTAGGGTGTGAGACGCATGACATTTTCACATGGATGATGTCATCAGTGATGTCATCAGTGATGTCATTTGAGATGTCATCAGTGATGTCATCAGTGATGTCACTGACCATGTCATGAGTGATGTAATATGTGACGTCATCAGCAGTGCATTGCGGGGGCGCGAGTTATAGTTAGCAGATACATTGTGAATAATTTCCACTGTGACTATCTTTTGTGCACCACATATGGTTTTGAGAATGGCAGTCTGTAATTTAGAGTGGGTGTATCAAAAGTTATATTAGGGTGTGAGAAGATGCATGAAATTATCACATGGATGATGTCATCAGTGATGTCATTTGAGATGTCATCAGTGATGTCATCAGTGATGTCACTGACCATGTCATGAGTGATGTAATATGTGACGTCATCAGCAGTGCATTGCGGGGCGCGAGTTATAGTTAGCTGAACTAACTATAACGGGAATTTCACGGGTTTTGTACGAGTGCAATGTCCAACTAACTATAACTGTCCCTAAAACCTATGGTTTTTTCAGTGAATTTCAAAGGTTTTTAAATGCTAATTTCTAACTATAACTTATCTGAAACCTATGGTTTTTCAGTGAATTTCAAAGGTTTTTAAATGCTAATTCCTAACTATAACATGTCTGAAACCTACGGTTTTTTCAGTGAATTTCAAAGGTTTTGTAAATGACAATTTTTAAATGTATTAATTGTTATATTAATTTTTTTCATACTGATTTATTACATTTTTAGAATTTTTTTTTACATATTTTATTTTTAAATTACATTGTAATTACATTATACATTACATTACAAAAATACTTTCTCAGAATGAATTACTTTAGTTTAAATACTTTGCACATAGGCAATAGACTTTTAAGTACAGTAGTTACAGTTGTTGCAATGGGCACCACATTTTCAAACACAATGCAACATTCAGCTCAATGTGAATTTCTAGTTAAATGCAATTAGTTACTTTATGGATTACTTTTCTAACCACAGGACTGGATCCTAGATTCAGTCCTGGTACATCTCCTGTAAACAGTTGAGTAAAAGCGTTTTGGTTACAGTCGTGATTTTTAAGGAATATTATTGTATTTTAAAAGTTGACACTTAGAAACTTTTTCTCATAGAATCACCAATGTTATCCTATGGAAGGAAATTCACTTAGCAGGTAAAAACTGTTATCGTTACTTTTTCTTACTCAGTGTTGGATCCTGGATCCAGCACTGGTGCATCTCCTGTAAACAGTTGAAAGAATGCGTTTAAGTCATACAGGCGATTTTTAAGGAATATTTGTAGTTTGTGAAAATCGACACTTTGAAACTTTTCTGCTGAAAACCAGACAATGGATTCCTATGGAAGAAAATATAAGTTACTGGTAAGTACGGTTAAAATTACTTTTCAGGACCAGTACTGGGCTGAAAGATGCAGCACTGAGGTCTCTCCTGATAACAGGTGAGTAAATCGAAATTCGTATTTCGGCTGATTTTAGAGGAATATTTGTATGTTTCAAAAATCAACACTTAGAAACTTTTTCAGCAAAAAGCAGGCAATGATATCCTATGGAAGGAAATTCAAGTTACTGGTAAGTACGGTTAAAATTACTTTTGAGGATCAGTACTAGGCTGAAAGATGCAGCACTGAGGTCTCTCCTGATAACAGGTGAGTAAATCGGAATTCGTATTTCGGCTGATTTTAGAGGAATATTTTAAAGTTCCAAAACTCCACACTTAGAAGAATTTCCAAGTGAAACCAGTCAATGTTAGCCTATGGAAGGAAATTCAAGTTACTGGTAAGTACGGTTAAAATTACTTTTCAGGACCAGTACTGGGCTGAAAGATGCAGCACTGAGGTCTCTCCTGATAACAGGTGAGTAAATCGAAATTCGTATTTCGGCTGATTTTAGAGGAATATTTGTATGTTTCAAAACTCAACACTTAGAAACTTTTTCAGCAAAAAGCAGGCAATGATATCCTATGGAAGGAAATTCAAGTTACTGGTAAGTACGGTTAAAATTACTTTTGAGGATCAGTACTGGGCTGAAAGATGCAGCACTGAGGTCTCTCCTGATAACAGGTGAGTAAATCGGAATTCGTATTTCGGCTGATTTTAGAGGAATATTTTAAAGTTCCAAAACTCCACACACAGAAGAATTTCCAAGTGAAACCAGTCAATGTTAGCCTATGGAAGGAAATTCAAGTTACTGGTAAGTACGGTTAAAATTACTTTTCAGGACCAGTACTGGGCTGAAAGATACAGCACTGAGGTCTCTCCTTATAACAGGTGAGTAAATCGGAATTCGTATTTCGGCTGATTTTAGAGGAATATTTGTATGTTTCAAAAATCAACACTTAGAAACTTTTTCAGCAAAAAGCAGGCAATTATATCCTATGGAAGGAAATTCAAGTTACTGGTAAGTACGGTTAAAATTACTTTTGAGGATCAGTACTGGGCTGAAAGATGCAGCACTGAGGTCTCTCCTGATAACAGGTGAGTAAATCGGAATTCGTATTTCGGCTGATTTTAGAGGAATATTTTAAAGTTCCAAAACCCCACACTTAGAAGAATTTCCAAGTGAAACCAGTCAATGTTAGCCTATGGAAGGAAATTCAAGTTACTGGTAAGTACGGTTAAAATTACTTTTCAGGACCAGTACTGGGCTGAAAGATACAGCACTGAGGTCTCTCCTGATAACAGGTGAGTAAATCGGAATTCGTATTTCGGCTGATTTTAGAGGAATATTTTAAAGTTCCAAAACTCCACACTTAGAAGAATTTCCAAGTGAAACCAGTCAATGTTAGCCTATGGAAGGAAATTCAAGTTACTGGTAAGTACGGTTAAAATTACTTTTCAGGAATGGTACTGGGCTGAAAGATGCAGCACTGAGGTCTCTCCTGATAACAGATGAGTAAATCAGAATTCGTATTTCGGCTGATTTTAGAGGAATATTTGCACAATGGTGAAGGGAGGGGCGGGGCCTGAGGTGACATCTGTGCAAACGCGCCCCGTGGCGCATTTTAAGTTGGGGGATTAAGTCCCCTTGAATCATGAGGGTCCCTACGGGCCAACTAGCCCACCAGGAACCTCCAGTATGCGCCAGGGGCTGCGTTGCAGAGACATGTACAGAGGCCACACCCCTTTTACACCTCTCTGCAACGCAGCTCTGTGGCGCTTTCTGGACGTACCTGTTGGGCTAGTTGGCCCCAGGGACCCTCAGGATTGAAGGGGATTTAATTCCCCATCTTAAAACGCGCCACGGGGCCTGTTTACACACATGTCACCTGAAGCCCCGCCCCTCCCTTCACCACTGTGCAAACGCGCCCATGGCGCGTTTTAAGTCGGGGATTAACTCCCCTTGAATCCTGAGGGTCCCTGGGGTGCAACTAGCCCACCATATACCTCCAAAAGCGCCACAGAGCTGCGTTGCAGAGAGGTGTAAAGGGGCATGGCCTCTGTACACCTCTCTGCAAGGTAGCCCCTGGCGCATACTGGAGGTTCCTGGTGGGCTAGTTGGCCCCAGGGACCCCAGTATTCAAGGGGAGTCGTTCCCCTCTGCAAACGCGCCAGGGCGCGTTTGCAGAGTGGTGAAGGAAGGGGGCGGGGCCTGCGGGCCCGATCGTTTTGTTTTTTGTTTTCCCCCCCTGAAGGGGGCTGTGTAGCCCCCTTCCTTTTTCCTATTTTTAGGCCCTGGGGACCCCATCCCCAGGGCCTTACCCATTCTCAAAATTAAAATGTAAAAAAAAACGGGAAGGGGGCCGCGTGGCCCCCTTCCCTGGGCCTGTATTGGCCCCGGGGACCCCATCCCCGGGGCATGGCCTCTTTTTTTATTTGGAGGGGGCTGCGTGGCCCCCTCCTCAGGCCATTTAAGGCCCCGGGGACCCCATCCCCCGGGGCCAGCCTTGCACTTTTTTTTTTACTTTTTTTTACCTTTGGGGAGGGGGCTGCGTGGCCCCCCTCCGTGGCCACTTATGGCCCCGGGGACCCCATCCCCCGGGGCCTGGCCTCTCGTTGGGGACTGTGGGGTCCCCAAACCCCCACAGTCCCGCCGGCTCCCGTGTCCTACGGGAGCCGGCATTGCTTACACATGGGGAGCAGCTAACATGCTGCTCCCCATGTGGAAAAGCAATCAGCTTTGGATATTGGAAGAGAGAGCAGGTTTCCTGCTCTCTCTTCCAATATCCAAAGCAGTTTGCAATGACAGGACGGGAGCCGCGAGGCTCCGTCCTGTCATTACAAACAGCAGTGTCCCGGGGGTAGGCACCCCGGGACACTGCAGAAGCCCTGGGGGTGGCGGTCCCCAGGGCCACCACAGGCTCCAGGAGGCGGCCCCCTCCTTACATTTTGAAAGCCCCGTGGAGGTGGTGGTCCCGGGGCTTGGGGGTCCAAAACGGACCCCCATTGTAATTTTCTTAGTGCCCCGGGGAGGTGGTGGTCCCGGGGCGTGTGGGGCTGGAGCCCCCACACAGGGTTTTCAAAAATAAAAAGAAGCCCGGGGAGGTGGCGGTCCCCGGGGCTGCGGGAGGGCTCAGAGCCCTCCCGCACCATCTCTACCTAACGCCCGGGGGTGGTGGTCCCCGGGGCTTGGGGGCCCTTAGAGGCCCCCACACATAAAATTAACCCCCCAGCATGCCCCCTGGACTTGGCCCACCCGGAGGCCAGTTAGCTATCGAGCGCGGGAGACCGCGCTTCGATTTTCGGCAGGATTCGCGCACCCTGAGCGCATCCTGCCGATTTAAAAAAAAAAAAACATTTTGCCCAGGGGTCCTTGTGGGACCCCTGAGCAGACCTAGGAGGTCAGGGTGTTTCTACCCTGCCCCTTTGTGCGCTTTGCGCACTTGTTTCTGTCCCTCGGTTCTACCGAGGGACAAAATAACTGCCAACACTTCCTGATTTGGAGTGTTGACAGCCAATTAGCATGCAGCTCGTGATCGGGAGGGTGCGCGAATCCGACTGTGACCATAGATATATCTATCTTTTTACTTTTGATTTTCTCAGCAACTACTGAATGGATTTACACCATTTAACAAAAAGGGTTCTTTCTGAACCAAGAACTACCTCTTTGCCAAATTTGGTGTAATTCCGTTCAGCAGTTCGAGGCTGTAACCGTGTCTAAAGTTTCCTATGGAAAATTGCATGGGGAAAACACGTTTTGGGACCCCCCTTTTTCTCGGCCCCCGCTTGGCGAATCCCCCGAGACTTTCAGGGTAGGAGCGGACCGGAGCGCCCCACAAAGTTTGAAAATTTTGCGAAGATACGTCAACCGGCAAGAGAGTTATTTCAAATAGAATGTCGCGGATTTCCTATGGATAATAGGTTGTAACTATAACTATCTACTGGCGACCGCCAGTAGATAATCACTGAAAAAACCGTAGGTTTCAGGGGCGTTATAGTTAGTTGGACATTTCACTCGTACAAAACCATAGAAATTCCCCTGTTATAGTTAGTTCAGCTAACTATAACTCGCGCGCCCGCAATGCACTGCTGATGACGTCACATATTACATCACTCATGACATGGACAGTGACATCACTCATGACATCACTGATGACATCTCAAATGTAGGGGGTCATGCTGGTGGTTGTGTTTTAGGGTTTAGGGTAGTGCAGTGGTGTTTGTGTAGTGTAGGGGGTCATGCTGGGGGTAGTGTTTTATGGTTTAGGGTAGTGCAGTGGTGTTTGGGTAGTGTAGGGGGTCGTGCTGGGGGTAGATTTAGGGTTTAGGGTAGTGCAGTGGTGTTTGGGTAGTGTAGGGAGTTGTGCTGGGGGTAGTGTTTTAGGGTTTAGGGCAGTGCAGTGGTGTTTGTGTAGTGAAGGGGTCATGCTGTGGGTAGTGTTTTAGGGTTTAGGGTAGTGCAGTCGTGTTTGTGTAGTGTAGGGGGTCGTGTTTTAGGGTATAGGGTAGTGCAGTGGTGTTTGGGTAGTGTAGGGGTCATGCTGGGGTTAGTGTTTTAGGGTTTAGGATAGTGCAGTGGTGTTTGGGTAGTGTAGATGGTCGTGCTGGGGGTAGTGTTTTAAGGTTTAGGGTAGTGCAGTGGTGTTTGTGTAGTGTGGGAGGTCATGCTGGGGGTATATTTAGGGTTTAGTGTAGTGCAGTGGTGTTTGGGTAGTGTAGGGAGTCGTGCTGGGGTAGTGTTTTAGGGTTTAGGGTAGTGCAGTGGTGTTTGGGTAGTGTAGGGAGTCGTGCTGGTGGTAGTGTTTTAGGGTTTAGGGTAGTGCAGTGGTGTTTGGGTAGTGGAGGGGTAGTGTTTTAGGGTTTAGGGTAGTGCACCCAACCAGCCACAATATCCGTGGACAAAGGGGATCCTGACTCTTTGGAACGCTCCGTCAATTGAATAATTTGGGTCAAGGGCCCTACCACGTCCAAGACCTATCAATTCCTTTCTTGGGATCCCTCATATACTTGGAGAAAAAGGTACATAGTTTCTCATCAATTTCAGGCGTGTGTGCCACCTTCCCCTTCAGTGAGGGCCTGGGGCATTCTCCCCTCATCCTATTCCTGACCTCCCTTTCAAGGGGTTGATGGATTTTCCCCACCACATACTCTGCCACTTTGGCATCGGGTGTCCACTCTGCCGACCTAGGATGGTAAATTTGGGTAGGCTCGAACATGTCCAAGAGGACCCCGTCCCCAACCAGGGACTTAGAGGAGTGGGACTCTGGACGCCAGGGACGCCCCGAGACCTTATCCTCATCCGAGGAGAAATCGTCCTCCGACACACCCTCTCCCTCTAAGGGAAACCTGCCGTCGGGGTCTACAATAGTGGTGACAGTGTCGCAATTTTCTCCGGGCCCCTCCTCCTCCCGGCAGGGTGCATGTTTTAGCGTTCGCGCACTCTTGAGGAAGGTCTCCGTAAGTTGTTTTAAGAGTTACCAGTTTATTCCAATCAAGATGGCTTCAGGTGTGTCATACTTTTGTCATAAGTAAGGCTGTTAGCACTCTAGTTGTTCTTTAGAACACTCTGGGAAGCTAACAGACTTTAGTTACATTAGAATTCATTTGTTGATGGTACCATACTAATTTCAGGAATTGTGGTGTGTTCTAAGGTGATTTTACCCTGTGAAAAACCTTCTGCTGGGATATCATGAATCATGTTTGAGAGAAAACTATTTTCACATGCTTGTCCCATACAGTTTTGGAAGGTGCTCCAGAAGCTAAAATGAGAGCATATTTTCTGTAAATTCACATTATCTTTCTCAGTCATGTGAGAATGAAGTCTGACATTCTCAGTAAAACATGTACATCCAACAAGGGCAGAGACTGTCAGTTGATTCCTTTGTGTTCTACTGCAGCTTCCCAGAGTGTTCTAAAGAACAACTAGAGTGCTAACAGCCTTACTTATGACAAAAGTATGGCACACCTGAAGCCATCTTGATTGGAATACACTGGTAACACTTAAAACATTTAATTTAAAAAGGAACAAAATGATGGGGTTCATTTTGTCATAGAAATTATGGTTAGTGCTATAGAAAGAAAAATTAGGACATGTTTCAAGTGAGATCTCAAATATCTTCCTGTTATATTTCAACAGGAGCAGCCTGTCAGTTGATGCCTTTGTGTTCTACTGCAGCTTCCCAGAGTGTTCTAAAGAACAACTAGAGTGCTAACAGCCTTACTTATGACAAAAGTATGGCACACCTGAAGCCATCTTGATTGGAATAAACTGGTAACACTTAAAACATTTAATTTAAAAGGAACAAAATGATGGGGTTCATTTTGTCATAAAAATTATGGGTAGTGCTGTAGAAAGAAAAATTAGGACATGTTGCAAGTGTGATCTCAAATATCTTCCTGTTATATTTCAACAGGAGCAGCCTGCCAGTTGATGCCTTTGTGTTCTACTGCAGCTTCCCAGAGTGTTCTAAAGAACAACTAGAGCGCTAACAGCCTTACTTATGACAAAAGTATGGCACACCGGAAGCCATCTTGATTGGAATAAACCGTTAATACTTAAAACATTTAATTTAAAAAGGAACAAAATGAGGGGTTCTTTTTAAATAGAAATTATGGTTAGTGCTGCAGAAAGAAAAATGAGGGCATGTTTTAATTGAGATCTCAAATCCTCTTCTATTTCATTAGAAAATTCTGACATGCAGACTGAAACAATCACTTTCAATACCAGCAGCAGACTTCCAGTTAACTCCCTGGTGAGCAGTAGCTTTAGTACAGTGATCTAATGAGCAACTAGAGTGCTAACATTCTGAATTTATGGCAAATGTGAGACACATCTGAATGCCTTTTTGATGGAATCAAAGTAAAAACTGAAAGCATTTCCTACTGAGGAGACTGCAGTAAATGAGGAAATTAGGAAACTTCATAACAAAGAAGTCTTCCAAGATGGCCACCAGAGAAAAAAGAGCCCAAATGTAGCACAAATATTACCCAGATGTAGCCCACATATAGCCCAATGACAAAAGTGTGCAAAACACTTTTTATTTTTAGTTTTTTTGCAGTTTTATGTAGTGCAGACTGGTCAGGTATTGGAGCGTTGCATCTTAAAACATGACCCCCTACACTACAAAAACACTACTGCACTACTCTAAACCCTAAAACACTACCCCAGCATGACTCCCTACACTACACAAGCACCACTGCACTATCCTAAACCCTAAAACACTACCCCCAGCATGACCCCTACACTACACAAACACCACTGCACTACCCTAAACCCTAAAACACTACCCCCAACACGATCCCCTACACTACCCAAACACCACTGCACTAACCTAAATCCTAAAACAATACCCCCAGCACGACCCCTACACTACCCAAACACCACTGCACTACCCTAAAACATGACCCCCTACACTACACAAACACCACTGCACTACCCTAAACCCTAAAACACTACCCCCAGCACGACCCCCTACACTACACAAGCACCACTGCACTACCCTAAACCCTAAAACACTACCCCCAGAACGACCCCCTACACTGCCCGAACACCACTGCACCTCCCTAAACCTTGAAACACCAGCCCCTGCACGACCCCCTACACTGTTCGAATACCACTGCACTGCCCTAAACCCTGAAACACCACCCCCAGCACGACCCCCTACACTGCCCGAACACCACTGCACTGCCCTAAACCCTGAAACACCACCCCTTCACGACCCCCTACACTGCCCGAACACCACTGCACTGCCCTAAACCCTGAAACACCACCCCCAGCATGGCCCCCTACACTGCCCAAACACCACTGCACTGCCCTAAACCCTGAAACACTATCCCCAGCAAGAACCCCTACACTGCCCAAACACCACTCCACTGCCCTAAACCCTGAAACATCACCCCCAGCAAGACCCCCTACACTGCCCGAACACCACTGCCCTAAACCCTGAAACACCACCCCCAGCACGACCCCCTACACTGCCCGAACACCACTGCACTGCCCTAAACCCTGAAACACCACCCCCAGTACGACCCCTACACTGCACGAACACCACTGCTCTGCCCAAAACCCTGAAACACCAGCCCCAGCACGACACCCTACACTGCCCGAACACCACTGCACTGCCCTAAACCCTGAAACACCAGCCCCAGCACGACCCCTACACTGCCCGAACACCACTGCACTACCCTAAACCCAGAAACACCACCCCCAGCACGACCCCCTACACTGCCTGAGCACCACTGCACTGCCCTAAACCCTGAAACACCAGCCCCAGCATGACCCCCTACACTGCCCGAACACCACTGCACTGCCCTAAACCCTGAAACACCAGCCCCAGCACGACCACCTACACTGCACGAACACCACTGCACTGCCCTAAACCCTGAAACACCAGCCCCAGCATGACCCCCTACACTGCCCGAACACCACTGCACTGCCCTAAACCGTGAAACACTAGCCCCAGCACGACCCCTACACTGCCAGAACACCATTGCACTGCCCTAAACCCTACAACACCAGCCCCAGCACAACCCCCTACACTGCCCAAACACTACTGCACTGCCCTAAACCCTGAAACACCACCCCCAGCACGACACCCTACACTGCCTGAACACCACTGCACTGCCCTAAACCCTGAAACACCATTCCCCCTGCACGACCCCCTACACTGCCCAAACACTACTGCACTGCCCTAAACCCTGAAACACCATCCCCAACACGACCCCCTACACTGCACGAACACCCCTGCACTGCCCTAAACCCTGAAACACTACCCCCAGCAAGACCCCCTACATTGCCTGAACACCACTGCACTGCCCTAAACCCTGAAACATCACCCCCAGCAAGACACCCTACACTGCCCGAACACCACTGCCCTAAACCCTGAAACACCACCCCCAGCAAGACCCCCTACACTGCCCGAACAACACTGCACTACCCTAAACCCTACAACACTACCCCCAGCACGACCCCCTACACTACACAAGCACCACTGCACTACCCTAAACCCTAAAACACTACCCCCAGAACGACCCCTACACTGCCCGAACACCACTGCACTGCTCTAAACCTTGAAACACCAGCCCCTGCACGACCCCTACACTGTTCAAACACCACTGCACTGCCCTAAACCCTGAAACACCACCCCAGCACGACCCCTACACTGCCCGAACACCACTGCACTGCCCTAAACCCTGAAACACCACCCCTTCACGACTCCCTACACTGCCCGAACACCACTGCACTGCCCTAAACCCAGAAACACTACCCCAGCATGGCCCCCTACACTGCCCAAACACCACTGCACTGCCCTAAACCCTGAAACACTATCCCCAGCAAGACCCCCTACACTGCCCAAACACCACTCCACTGCCCTAAACCCTGAAACATCACCCCCAGCAAGACCCCCTACACTGCCCGAACACCACTGCCCTAAACCCTGAAACACCACCCCAGCACGACCCCTACACTGCCCGAACACCACTGCCCTGCCCTAAACCCTGAAACACCACCCCCAGCACGACCCCCTACACTGCCCGAACACCACTGCTCTGCCCAAAACCCTGAAACACAAGCCCCAGCACGACCCCCTACACTGCCCGCACACCACTGCACTGCCCTAAACCCTGAAACACCACCCCCAGCACGACCCCCTACACTGCCCGAACACCACTGCACTACCCTAAACCCATAAACACCACCCCCAGCACGACCCCCTACACTGCCTGAGCACCACTGCACTGCCCTAAACCCTGAAACACCAGCACCAGCATGACCCCCTACACTGCCCGAACACCACTGCACTGCCCTAAACCCTGAAACACCAGCCCCAGCACGACCACCTACACTGCACGAACACCACTGCACTGTCCTAAACCCTGAAACACCAGCCCCAGCATGACCCCTACACTGCCCGAACACCACTGCACTGCCCTAAACCGTGAAACACTAGCCCCAGCACGACCCCCTACACTGCCAGAACACCATTGCACTGCCCTAAACCCTGAAACACCAGCCCCAGCACAACCCCCTACACTGCCCGAACACCACTGCACTGCCCTAAACCCTGAAACACCACCCCATGCACGACCCCCTACACTGCCCAAACACCACTGCACTGCCCTAAACCCTGAAACACCACCCCCAGCACGACACCCTACACTGCCCGAACACCACTACACTGCCCTAAACCCTGAAACATCACCCCCAGCAAGACCCCCTACACTGCCCGAACACCACTGCCCTAAACCCTGAAACACCATCCCCAGCAAGACCCCCTACACTGCCCGAACACCACTGCACTGCCCTAAACCCTGAAACACCAGCCCCAGCACGACCCCCTACATTGCCCGAACACCACTGCACTGCCCTAAACCCTGAAACACCACCCCCTGCATGACCCACAACACTGCCCGAACACCACTGCACTGCCCTAAACCCTGAAACACCATTCCGCCCGCATGACCCCCTACTCTGCCCGAACACTACTGCACTGGCCTAAACCCTGAAACACCATCCCCAGCACGACCCCCTACACTGCACGAACACCCCTGCACTGCCCTAAACCCTGAAACACTACCCCCAGCAAGACCCCCTACACTGCCCGAACACCACTGCACTGCCCTAAACCCTGAAACATCACCCCCAGCAAGACCCCTACACTGCCCGAACACAACTGCCCTAAACCCTGAAACACCACCCCCAGCAAGACCCCTACACTGCCCGAACACCACTGCACTGCCCTAAACCCTGAAACACCAGCCCCAGCACGACCCCCTACATTGCCAGAACACC
>CAWUFW010030300.1:0-17495 GCA_963921515.1 Calotriton arnoldi
CCCCCAGCACAAACTCCACAGAACCCACCTGGTAGAATGCAATGCCCCCATCCTAACACAAGATCCCACAAAGAACCACCACCCTGGAGTTATGTTGTGTGAAGCACGAGGACACTCTTGGGACCTCCTAGCCAAACAGCTGCCTGGACAACACTCCCAGCCATCCTGTCAGCACAGCCAGCCCACCCCACACAGGGAAGCAGAGTCAAAGGAAGGAAGCATGGGCATGCTGGGAAGGGGGGTGGAGGCAATAGCGATGATGGGAGTCGGGAGTCACTGATATTGGTCACCCCCACAGCTGTCCTCATCAACACCACCCTGAACCATGCTCACATCACAGAGAGTGGAGAAGGACTCACAAAGATGGCTGACACTGGCTACTGCTGTGGGAGCAGCACAAGGCCCTGCTGTGGAAATGTGCGCCATCAAACAGCCCAGGACACCACTGAGTGACATCCTGAGAGACAACTTACACTCCCTGCCAACGCAAGCACGTTCCATGGTGGGATAGCTGACTGGCTGGGTGGGTGGGAAGGAGGGCCGGCTGTCAGCCAAACACAACCAATGCAGACCATGTTCACACCCCAGAAAATACATAGATATGCCCAAACTAATGCAGGACAATGTGCCACACCAATATCAACCCCTGACTGGGGAATGCACTTAGGACAATGCAATGTACAGGCTCCGCACCCAGAGGCACAGACTGCTAAGCTTAGCCACGCTAAGAGCGGCTCCCGCGCGCATGTGAAACAGCTTTGCTGCCAAGCGCCAGGGTGCATTCTTTTTTAAACTAAAACTTTTTAGAAACTTGTATATTGTATATTGGCCTTATCTGTACTTGCCACTTCTGCTATTTGCTTGTTTTGCACACTGCATTAGGACCCTTAGCCAGTCCCCGGTCCACCGCGGTCTCCTTAGGTGACCCGATTGTTGTGGAGGGACGTGGCTCCTCCTCCTGATCCCGTCATTTCCGGTTCGGGCCCGGTATTTAAAACTAGATGGGAGTCCGGCCGCGCAGAGACTGAAAGCAGCACGCTAGACGGTTCCCGCGCGCATGAAATAGCTTTACTGCCAAGCGCCAGGGCATTCTTTTAAACTAAAACTTTTTAGAAACTTGTATATTGTATATTGTTTTTATCTGTACTTACTTCTGCTATTTGCTTGTTTTGCACACTGCATTGTACCCTTAGCCAGTCCCGGTCCACCACGGTCTCTTAGTGACCGATTGTTGTGGAGGACGTGGCTCCTCCTCCTGATCCCGTCATTTCCGGTTCGGGCTCGGTATTTAAAACTAGATGGGGGTCCAGCCCGCAGCGCAGCGCGCGCCGGTGGCGCGCCGAAGCGCGC
The DNA here is from genome assembly GCA_963921515.1 of Calotriton arnoldi. Classification (NCBI taxonomy): domain Eukaryota; kingdom Metazoa; phylum Chordata; class Amphibia; order Caudata; family Salamandridae; genus Calotriton; species Calotriton arnoldi. The sequence continues at coordinate 1,351 of CAWUFW010030300.1, forward strand.
GCCAAGGCAAGCCCGTCTGCGCCCGTCAACGTCCCGGAGGCGGCCGGGGCTGGACACTCTGAAGGTCTCGTACTACAACCAAGTCAGGTAGTAACATACGATAGAGAGACCCTTATAAAGCTGGGTTCTTCTCCCAAGTGTAAAAATGTTATTGACATGTGGGAAGACGATCTCTTACCACGCTGTCAGTATTGTAGCTGGGAAACCACAAAATACACTCTGAATAGAACATTAGCGCCCAATGCACGAGAGAAAGTTTGCCCAGAGTCAGAGTTTAATGTTAAAGAACAGGAGCACATTAATGCTTTGTTGCTTAATTGCCGCTCTTTAAACAAACATGATCTCCACTTATATGATACGCTATGCGAGATCAAGCCGGGACTTCCTGTTCTTGACTGAAACTTGGCTATCTGATACGTCGAATCCAACTATAGCCACAGCCATTCCACCGGGCTACTCCATTTTTAGGAAGGACCGCGTTGGAAGCAAGGGAGTGGAGTTGCTATTATTAGCAATCTGGACATAGCCATCACTTGCATCCCCATGAATGAAATCGCAGGGGCTGAGTGCCTTTGTTTTTAGGCCACGTTATCCCCCCATCAGTGCATAGCCGGAGTCCTTATATATAGACCCCCGGACCATGCAGGGCTTCTCTTGAAGTCTATCAGTGACGCTATCGCGCCAGTGGCCTCCAGATTTAAAACTTTTTTGTCTTGGGTGATTTCAATATACACATGGACAATCAGGACACCCCAGAGACTGTCTCCCTAGTGGAATCACTGGATGCGCTGAATCTTGCCCCATTTGTCTTTACCCCCACGCATGTTAAAGGCCACACCCTTGACCAAGTATTTGCCAACTGCTATATCCAGACAGAGGCTCCTGTACCTCTAGTATGGTCTGACCATTATCTGAGTGGGTTTTAAGTTTCCTAAGCTAATGAAGCTCTCATTGATTCAGAGCAAACGGCCATCTTTTACATATAGGCCTTTTCATAAGATCACCTCCGGCTGCTCCTCAAATATGAACTTCGACCAACACCCTCTCAGGATAAGTGGCAACATAGAGCAGGATGCTGAGGCCCTCGTTAACTGGATAGCGCATGGAACTCTGTCCCTCGCCCCTGCAACCCCGTGCTCTACTAGAATTACTAGATGCTCAGCCCCTGGTTCAACGAGACCTTGCGACAGTGTAGAAAGGACTGTAAACGTCAGGAAGGAGAGTATGGAGGAAAGATTTTAACGAAGAAAATAAAAGGAATTATAAAGAAGCCCTAAGAGAATATCATAAAAAGATACAGGAAGCAAAGAAAAGCTTCTTTGCATCTAAAATCGAGTCCGCAGGAAACAAAAGCAAAGAAATTTTCAGTATCGTTAAAAGCTTCTCTTCACCTAGGGCTGCAACAAGGCTCTCCTCCCTCTGCTGTCTGGATTGGAAAGTTAGTCAACTTCTTCTATACGGAAAGATTATAACCAATTCAATCCTCCTTTGATGGTTTAGTTGGGAAAGATGTGATGGCTTCCTCAATAACTGCCCCCGAATGAGGATGGGAGGGCCACCCTCTCCATCTTCCCTCATGTCCCTTGAGACGTCTTTATCAATAATGAAGGGCCTTAAATCCGGCTCTCCCATGGATCCGTGCCCTGCCAAATTCCTGGCTTCAATGGCAGAGGTTCTGAACACCACTGTGAATAACGCTTTGAAAGTGTCTCTTCTCAGCGGTCAAGTCCCAGTAAGTTGGAAAAGTGCAAAAATTATCCCCTTATTGAAAAAATCTACGGCCGATCCATGGTCTTAACTAACTATAGACCAATCTCCTTACTGCCCTTCTTCGCAAAGACAATTGAGAAATATGTTGACTTGGTGATCAGCGACTTTGCTGAAGCCAATAATCTTTTCCACCCAAGTCAGTCCGGTTTTAGGCAGAAGACGGCCTTGCTGGAGGTCTCTGATTCCATCAAGGAGACCCTGGATAAAGCGGCAAAGCTGTCCTGGTACTTCTAGACCTCTCTGCGGCTTTGACACCGTGCCCCATGGCCTCCTCCTGCAGAGGCTACGGGAGTGTGGACTTGAAGCGCACGGTGTTAAGTGGTTCTCTTCCTTTTTGGAGGATAGAAATCAAGAGGTCTGGTCGCCCCCGCTTTTCTGCCAGGGTGCCGCCCTTGAAGATCGGCGTGCCACATGGATCTATCTTGAGCCCTGTACTTTTCAATTTGTGACATGGCTCCCCTGGCTATCCCTGGCGGAGGCAGGGAGGCTATGATTATATCCTATGCCGACGACACGCAATTGCTGTTCACTTGCAAGAAGGGGGAGGAGTTTAATGGTGAAAAGATTAATAAATGTCTGAGAGAAATCTTTGCTTGGTTCAGAGCATAACCATCTCAAATGTAATCCGGAAGAGTCGGAGAATTATTTTCTTTGGCACACCCCTCTGGACGCCTGGAAGCAATGGTGGCCCACGGATATGTCTCCCCCAGTCTGCAGTTAAGATCGTAAAAATCTGGGAGTGAAAATGGATGACACTTTATCTATGATACCTCAAGTACAGTCGGTAGCGGGTACGTGCTTCGGGTTTTTGAAAATGATCCGTGAGTTTCTTTTCTATTACCGACCTCTCACAGAAAGACGGTCGTTCAGGCCCTTGTCACCTCCAGATTAGACTATGCCAACGTGCTCTATCTGGGCCTTCCAGAGTCCATCCTCAATAGACTGCAAGTGCGTGCAGAACGCGGCAGCCAGAGCAGTCCTGAGACTTGGACCTAGAAACCGGATCTCCCACCATCTGAAGAATCTGCATTGGCTGCCTGTCCGATGCAGAGTACTCTTTAAGGCACTGGTCCTTGGTTTTAAAGCTCTGCATGGCATGAGGCACATTATATCCGCGAGAAGAGTCTCATACTACATACCCGGCCGATCCCTTAGATCAGCACATCAACATCTAATTGTCATCCCTAAGTGTCTCAGAGACCCGCCGTGGTGGACGCTCGTTCCAAGTGCAAGTGGCTAGATTCTGGAACAAGCTACCTCTATCGCTGAGACAAGCCACAAGTATAATGGCATTCAGGAAACAACTGAAAACCTGGCTGTTCCAGCATGCAGCTTAATGGCTTTCCGCCTCGGGAACGATGTTTCACCCCTGGCCTCTGTATCTTTTCTATCTTAGCGCCGGGATACTCTATTGAGTAGCTGTGCGCTTTATAAATCCATTTTTAACATAACATAACAGTCACAACTGTCATGTGTGTCAACCATTGATGCCTGCAGAAACATAACATACATTGTTTGTGTCTCCCAAAAACAGGTGATCGTGGGGACACAGCAGCAGACGCTGAGGAGTCCCAGTCCCAGGCTCAAGAGGATGCCGAGCTCACTGGCGTCAGTACAGCCTCTGTCCTCCTCGGACGATGAAGAACAACCTGGCACATCCGGTGCAAGTCAACATGCAGCACCAGCAGGACCACCAGCTGCACCCCCCACCCACCCCTCCAACGACTGTCACCACGAATACCATCCCTGGCCGACATGGACAGAACAAGGAGGCAACACCAGCACAGGGACCCTGGACCAACCTGGGGCCATGGACACCACCACCACCACCAACCCCTAAGGTGGACCAGGGTTATCTGTGCGTGCCACTGCACACACTGCACATGTCAGCAGGGGTGGTGGGAGGGTGGGAGACAGAGGTCGCTGCTTGCAGACGTTGCTGGTGTGCATGATGACTCCACAACTGGTACGCATAGCTGATGCGTACCAGTCCAGCGCCGGAGACCTCAGCCAGGTAGTGGGGCTCCTCAGAGACATGAAACAGCAGCAGGCTGCCCATCATGCCCGCTGGACTCCCACATGTCCCACGTGGAGTCACACATGTCCCGTGTGGACTCACACATGTCCCGCGTGGAGTCCAAGTGGGATGCACTGCATGAGATGACGGCGGTGCACAGGGACATTTTACAATGCCTCCGCCAGATGAACAGCAACCAGTCCACACCTCCCTGTGTGCCAACAACATCTGGTGCCGAACAAACTGCAACTGCCACAGGGAGGGAGGAGGACTCTGGCGGAGAGTCCCCTGCACCGCAGCAGCCTGTACTTGAGGGGCCCCCCAAGAAGAGGGAGTCAGTCCGAGGAGGGAAAAGTGAGAGGCCGATGGCCATGCGCAACTCCCAGGAAGCCTGAACCTGTTCTGGATGTTCGCCTTTGTGCACAGACTGTTCACCCTGTTGACGGCAACACTACTCCCACACATTGCATGGGGAGTACAAGTTGGACCAATGTGTCAGACAACTGTGGCCCGATACTGGGGATCCTGTCTACCAGGACTTTCAATTCACCTAGGAACTTGGGATTGCAAGATTTATGTACAGCACTACCCATCCTATGCACTATTAACACAAATGTATCACAATAAACACACTAATACACCATAGTTGCCTCTGTCGTGATTCCAACGTGGGTGCTGTTATGGGGATGATGAACTGCAAAATTACACTGTGTATGCGAACTGCAACAGCAAGGACAACACAGGCATGTGAGTACAGGCAACGTGACACACATGAGGGAGACACACCACCAGGGCTGACACAACACATACACACCTAGGCCATCTGACTCATTGCCTACACTGATGTTGCCAGGGAAGACGGTGCAATGCACAGACACCACACCCATTCCCAGTTGTAGTCAAGTAGCCCACAGGTGCAGTAAGCAAATGGCAGTCAAATGTGTGACCACAGACAACGCACATCACAAAGTGAAGCCCAGGTTTATTACACAGTTGCAACATGCCGTAACCACTACAGATGCAAGGTAATCCCACCTGGCAGCGGGCACACAGTCAACAACTGTAGACGGAAGGAAGTCCATGGGTGTGGCGCACATCACCTGTAGGGACACAACAGCTACCAGCCTGGATGTGCAATCACGTCCGTCGTTGGACACAGTTGACCAAACGAATCTGAAAGTACTCCTGTGAAGGACAGAAATGACACACAGTCAAAAGCAATGGAGTACAGGACAGAACAGCAAAACTCATGCACAATACATGTTACAAGATACCCACCCAGAACCAAGTTAGCATGTCAACACTGTTGGGGAGTACAGCCCACCTGTTACCACACATCGCAACACACATCCAGTCAAGTAGCCCATGGACACACTCCAACAGCACCAGAGCACCACCCACACATCATGCCAACTCACATCATTGACATGACACCCTCAGGATACTCACATTCAGCTAAAGAAGTTGGTGATGAGCTGTGTGCGGACATCACCATCATCATCATCATCATCATCATCGTCACTGGCATCGTGGTCCAGGCCAGGATCCTCCACAGGTGGCGGATGTTGGTCATTGTCATCCTGGATGAGAGGCAACTCCTTCCGCACTGCCAGGTTGTGGAGCATGCAGCAGACGATGATAATCTTGCACACTTTCGCAGGGGCATATGGGAGGGACCCTCCGGTCTTGTCCAGGCAGCGGAAGCGGCTCTTCAGGAGACCAAAGGTCCGCTCAATCACTCTCCTGGTCCGACCATGTGCCACATTGTAGCGCATCTGGGCTGGTGTCACAGGGTTCCTGAGGGGTGTCAGCAACCACGGCATGTTGGGGTATCCCGAGTCACCTACGGACAGACAAGTGCACATTAGCTGACTTGGAAAAGTGGGTGGAATACTACAGATCAGATCACACACAATGGCACAAAGTCAGTACACACCGACAAGCCAGGCACGCTGGTTCTGCATCTGTGCCATCATCCTGGGGATGCGACTACTCCTCATCACAAAGGCATCGTGTGCTGAACCAGGGAAACGGGCACACACGTGTTGATGGTCATGTCTGCAAGACACACCACCAGTGCATTGACCGAGTGGTAGTGCTTGCGGTTCCTGTAGGCCTGCTCCTGGGCCTGTGGTGGTACCAAAGCCACATGTGTCCCATCAATGGAGCCAATGACATGCGGCATCCTCCCCAGGGCATAAAAGTCACTCTTCACGTCAGTGAGTCGTCGCAGTCTAGGGAAATAGATGTACTGGTTCAGGAAGAGCAACATTGCCGCCAAAACATCGCGGAGCACACGGCTCAACATGGTCTGTGACATCCCACCAGCAGTCGCCACAGTATGTTGGAAGGTACCAGTGGCAAAAGAAGTGTAGGGCTGCCATCACCTTCACCTTGGGGTCAGCGCTGTAGGATACGGCCGGCCAGGTTGCAAATGTGGGGACAACTGCACTGCCAAATCCTCAATCAGCTGCCTGGTGAAGCGGTACCGCCGGATGCTGTCCCGCTCCACCATCGCTGCCAGGTCTGGGAATGGTCGATGGACAGCAGGAGCCCTGCAGTGCAGAGGAGAAGTAAGCAAGATTGTCAGTCACCCCACATATGCGGCATTGAACACACTCAAGATCCCAACATACATCATTATGAGGCACAACTACAAGAAGTGTGCAGTACCGGAAGGATATGTATGGTACATACATGGCCAACACCTGTCAACACGGTCCAACAGGTGGCATCAATTAGTCCCAGGTTGGCCCATTGGATATCATGAGGCCGTGTCACAGTTCCCATCTCCTGCTGCCGTGTCACAATAACCCCCACAGTGACATGTGAGGACAGATGTGCCCCAGACACCACAGCTCAACGACAGGTACATTCCCAGGGACCCTGTAATGCCACATGGACACTGGCATTACATGGAGTATCATGTATACACCACAGCAAAACAACCATGACCCCCACAGGTAGTGGCCCCACTTGCCACGGCAGGACAGACATGGACGTCTGTGACACACACACGCACAACATCAGAGTCCATGCACACACAACGTGGATGTGGAGACTGTCTCCCATTGTGCACATGAAATCAGAGACATTGTAAACACTACATGCACAAAGACTGTGGAGGACCATCACTATTGTGCCACTGGGACACCCTGGCTCAAACATACCGTCCCACATGGGACTCACGGGTATGTGACATGACATACACACACACCACCGTGAAATGTGACCATGGCACATGCACAGATCTGAACAGTTGCACATCACAGTGGTCATGTACACGTAACACCCAGGATCCTGTCCCCATGAACACGTGCACAGCCTGGGGGTGGCTGCCCACAGGTGACACCCACAGGACAACATGTGACACCAACATACACACAATAGGAAATGCAGCCTTACATGCCTTATGATAAAGTTTGGACAGGCTGTCGTGATGTAGGTGTGCCCCTCACTCCTGGGAGCTATCTGTGGCTGGCATATGTCCATCTGAGACAGGCATGCTGACATATGCCAGTCACATGTACAGTGATCGTTGTACTGCAATGGACCGATCGGTGCCTCCGGCCGGCCCATTGCATTCAATGTGTGCGGGTACGCGTTTTACCCCTGTGCGCTTGTACTGCAATGGACCGATCGGTGCCTCCGGCCGGCCCATTGCATTCAATGCGTGCGGGTACGCGTTGTACCCCTGTGCTGCGTTGTACTGAAATGGACCGATCGGTGCCTCCGGCCGGCCCATTGCATTCAATGTGTGCGGGTACGCGTTGTACCCCTGTGCGCGTTGAACTGCAATGGACCGATCGGTGCCCTCCGGCCGCCCATTGCATTCAATGTGTGCGGGTACGCGTTGTACCCCTGTGCGCGTTGTACCGCAATGGACCGATCGGTGCGCACCCATTGACAATGGGCTTGCCTGGCAACGGACGCGTTTTCGAATTTCGAACGAAGTCGGTTGCTGTAAATTCAGTTGGTCACCCACAACAATGTTGCAAAATCATGTATGTCATGAAGTTGAAGATTTGAAGGATGCTGTGGGCGTGTTTTGGTGCTGCTATTCCATGGATTGGCCAGATTCAGAAGATGCAAACGACTTGGACCTATCACTTTGGACACAAGGGACAGTATCTGCCTCTCCAGCACATATATATTGCTGGCTGTTCCCCTGAGAGCTCACTTGCCTGCACTACATGCTCCTCGACGACATCTGCCACTGCACTGCTGCTGTCTCTGCCCCTCTGGACCCTTCAATGGCACGTACTGTGGAGAGAGCCCCAGCCTTCAGCCTTGAGGAGAACCAGGCCCTGCTGGACAGCCTACTTCCACAGTACAGCAAGCTGTATGGGACACCAGGGGAGCAGGTGAGTGTTCTGTGCACTGCCTTTCTGAATGTGCATATTGTCTGACTAGCAAGGCTGAAAGTCTGCACGCCACTGGCTAGCAGGCTCACTGAGTAGTTGTCACCCCCATGAGTGTGTAGTGACATGCACTGGACAGGTATGGTGCAGTGACAGTGCATTTGAACAAGGTTTTACTTCCCATGCAATGATACCATGTAGTGACGTCTGGCAAACTGTCCATGGGCAGCTTTGCACTGCCTGTGTACATCATGTGCCCCTGTGATTGAGACATGTATATACAACTGTGTCATGCACGGATATGTTGCATGTGTGGTAATGGCCTTTTACTTTGTCATCCTGACAGGTTAATGCCCATCGGAAGCAGGAAATCTGGAAGGACATCGTCCGGGCCGTCCGGTCCGTGGGGGTCTACAAGCGCCGGATCCGCAACTGCCAGAAGAGGTGGCAGGACCTTCGGGGCTGGACCCGGAGGATTGCACGGGTCCAGCTGAAGCTGTCGCCTCCTCGCAGGAGGGGCGGAACACGGACCCTGACCCCCACATGCTCCAGATCCTGGCGGTGGTGTTTCCAGACCTGGATGGGCAGCTGAAGGCCAGACAGCAGCAAGGAGGGGTGAGTCAAAGACTGCACTGTGAACTCTGTATTACATGCTTTGTGCCCTCCTCTGGCCTGGTTCAACTGCCACAGTGCAGCAGTCATGTTGTCCAGGAGCCATGTCCCTCTATTGTGCACTGCCCACTGCTCATCTGATACCCAGGTGTGGCCCTTACATTCAGGGAATTGTGTCACTTGGGACTGTGTCCTTGCAGTTTGCTTCACTAAAGGTGGGGGACAGCATCTGTTTCCCTAACTCTGTTGTGGGCATCATGGGTGGGTCCATTGTTCACACAACGCCTGGGTTTGGACATGTGATCTGCGTGTTGCTTTGATATGCGGTCCACTTGCTGAGCTGAGCCACCACATGTGCCTGGGGTATGTGGCACACGCCCATGCATCGGGTGGGAACAATGTTTGGGCCCCAGGAGTGTGCAGATTACGTGTGTCACACATACATAGCCAGCTATCCACTGTCCAGGGCACATCCCTCATTCATGTGGAGCAGGACAGTCATGCCTACTCCAGGCCATGCAATGCACTCTGTACTCCCACTCCCGTGTATCAGCTGACACATTGTGCACAGTGATTTGACCCCTCAGGTGTCTGCCTCTGTGTCAGTGTGCTGTGGATTAGTTGCCAGGACTGCTGGGGTGTTTCTTGGTAGGGGCTCAGCATGCCCCTGGAGATGTGACCATAGGAGACGATACTTGTGTGTCACATAGGTGTTTGATCAGCTGCCCGTGCAGACTGGGGTATGCGAATGTGAAGTTCAGGCAGCTGTTCCCCATTCACAGCAAATTGTGAGGGGCTCAGGTTCAGAGGGTAGTGTCACAGGTCTCCCATATGTCCAATAGGTGTGACCTGGACAGATGAGGGTTAAGATGATGTGTTGTGTGGGGATGTACATGTGCACTTGTGCAGCTCCAGGACTTGCATTCCCCATGACCTACTATTGTGACACAGTGCATAGTGTTGTTGTCTGGCTGCCAAGTCATACATCACTGAGACAGTGATGTATGACTTAGCAGTCATGCCTCTGCCATGGCATGTGTCAACTTATTGGTGGTCCTGCAGGGGAGTGACATGTGCTACATGCACACCATTGTGGCGCTGGCTATCAGGACATGGGTGCATCATGGTGTCTGTCGCTGGTATGCATCACATGCATTTCCTATTTGACTCTGGGCATCCCTTTCATCCGGAAACCTGTACTGACTCAGTGGCAAGAGCTGTGATGTGTGCATGTCCACATGCCACACTGTGTCCTCTGCACTGTCCAACTACTGTGTACTTGGTGCATGTGTCCACACTGGGGTGTTGCAATCCAACAGACACCAGACAGATGGGTGCAAGGCCATGTGGGATGTGAGTGCCATGCTTGGCATCAGACTGACAATTGGCTTCTCCTGTTCAGTTAGGGCACTTGTAGCAATGTACAACTAATGATGCCAGGGCTTGCTCTGTAATGTGCTGTGCTCACAGTGGTGTGTGCGTTTGGTGCAGGTGACTGATGTCTGTCTGTTTCCATTGTTTGCAGATACATCCACGGCCACGGAAGGGGACAGCTCCACGGACCAGGAGGAGCCAGAGAGCCAGACTGGGTCAGCAGCCGAGGATTGGTCGGAGGGACCCAGTGGCTCGGAGGGCAAGGGGAGCCACACCGAGGAGTCCTCAGCACCATCCACCTCAGCTGAGGACCAGAGCAACTCGGAGGATGACTCCTTTGTGGAGGCGGGTGTCAGCAGCCACCACACCCCAGCTAGTGTCCTCCCCTCTGTCCAGCCCACCTTGCCTGTTCCCCATTCTCCTCCCCTGGTGGTAGGCACTGCAGTGGAGTCCACTACCACCCTGTCTGACTTGGGCACTGCAGTGGCGGACCTGTCCACTCCATCTGCAGGGTCCACTGCAGTCGTGCCGGCACCCACAACATCTGAGCCATGCCCCCAGTTGTGCCGGCACACACCATGTCAGACACCTCCACTGCAGTTGTCAGTGGCTCTCCAGCACCCACCACCCCTTCCCTGCTTCCTCCTGGTGAGCCCTGATCCTGTCCCTGCGGTGCCTGGCCTACCCCCCGGTTGCCCCTCCTAGTGGATTGTCCCTGGTTTTGTGCAGACATGTGTAGGGTGGCATCTGCCACTGTCACCCACTTGTGACTTTGTTGATGGACTGGCCATTGGCCTTTGTTTATGTTCTACCGGACTTCTACTTTTAATGCCACATATGCTGAATAAAGCAACTTTCTGTTCTCTAGTGCTTTTGCTTCTGATGTACATGATGTTGATGATGCTAACCATGCCCTTGCTGCAGTGATGGTGATATTTGGTCTCATGATAATGAAGTGTTACTGTGCAGGAACCCATGTGGTCCAGGGGGAATGTGTCCTATCCTGTGGTGTATCCATGTCATCCATAGCAGGATCTGAGGGTGTCATGTGTTCAGTATTTGGCAATGGGATTTCCTACTTAGATTGGCAATTTCACATCTGTGGCTTCCACCCCTGCACATCTGTTGTGCCTGCCATTGTTCAATTCGTCTCACTTCCCTGACCGTGTGGCCATCTCCACTGGACATGCAGGTTTGGGCATCAATGGGGAAGGACTCATCTGTGTTGTCAGTGCAACATTGCTATACAAGTGTGTTGGATCTGTGCTGATGATTCCGTTGGCACTTCCATGACCAGGCTGATGTGACGGGAGCCCTCATTTGGTGCTAATTGTTGATTGTGTGACCAAGTGCTCAGCTGACATGGTGGGGCCCTACTGAGGCAACATATGGAACAGCTTTCCTCACACAGGAGTGGAGTCCCCTCATGGCAGTGTGTACTCCTGTGACATTGCCTGCGCCCAAGGTGTGTGTTGTATGTGCATGTCTGTGTGTTCACTTCCGTTTAGCTGTGCATGCTGTGATCCCTAGTGTTGTACCTGTTTGTGATGCTAGCTGAGTTGAGCTATGTTCCCCAAAGTCTTCTCCTGGGTTCTCTGTGATGTGGGTGCATGGCACATTACTGGTCATCAGGGTGTCACCCATAGGTGTGCTTGCTGTCAGGGCTGAGTTTGTGTGCAGACGCAGCTGGGTCACAGTCAGGTTTCCCTTGGCACTTGTTGTTTGCCCCTGTCATGTGATTTCCAGTTTGTGTTATCTTTCAGTGATTGTGACACGTTGTGTGTGTGACTGCTGGCACTCCTCAGGGTCCGGGCTGCAATGTTGGTTGTTGTCTATGTGTGTTCTTTGTGGGTGACCTTGGCTTCTTCATTGGTGTGTGACTGTGGCTGTGATCCCATTGGTTGGTGTGGTATTACTGTCATGTCCATGTACGGCGTAGTGTGCAGTGTGTCAGACATTCAGGAGTCTTGTTGAGTGTCCATGTGTGATGTGTTTCTGCACCTTGGTTCCCACCCACCACCCTGGAATAGTCATGGGTGCATGTGCAATGTCACCAGTGCATGTGTGCTTCACTGCTGCACATTGTTGGAGGTCGAGGGGTGTGGTGTTGAGTGTGTGCAGATGAGAGTTGTTGCCCGGCTAGGCCCCTGCCTCCATGTTGGCCTTGGCTCACTGGCCATGCTGTTTGATTTGTGCTTGTGTAGGTGTGATGGTAGTTAGTTGCTCAGTACACATGACTGTGGTTCACAGTGTGAACCACATTTAGCTTTGTCATCACAGTGGGATTGTAATGCAGCCCAGGGTCACCACATTGTGGGGGCCCTGGGGGTGGTGCTGTGGTGTGTCTGTGTCTTGCTGTGTCAGTTGCTGTCCCTACGTGCCTGTGTGACATGTGTGATTTGTGCTCCCTCTCATCTGACAATGCCTGCTTGCCCACATAGGGAATTTGGATCCATGAGTTACCTTTGTGTGGCACTGTATGCACATCTGTATGATTGGTATTCATGTCTCCTCATGTGTTGTGTGGTTGCCTGGGGACACTGGCACCCCCACCCTCACCTGTTGTGTATGATGTGCAGGGTGGGTCTGCCTGTTTGTGTTTGTGCATCTGCACCACTGCATTGGCATATCTTGGGTGTGCCATTGGCTGTATGTAGTTTGGTGGGTTTCCCCTGCTGTCCCTAGGACTCCTAGGTCATCGGTCAGCAAAATGATCATGGTTTGTGTGTCCCATTGCTGCCATGGTATGGTATCTGTTCACCTCACATCTGCAGTCTCCACAGGGTATCTGCATGTGTGTGCCCATTGGTGCAAATATGTGGGTCTGCATTCGGATGGTCACTTCTGTCATTGTGTCATTGATGATTGTTGACGGTGTCAGCCCCCATGGGTGTTGTTTGTCTGCACATGGCCTAAGTTATGTCTTATTTGCACTGCAGGATTTGGCTCCCCCAATTTATGTTGCAATGGGACACATACACTACTTTGCCACTGATGTGTTTGTTGTTCTGTGACCAGGAATCATCCATGCAGTTTGTCAGTTGCACCTCTTACTTTGTCAACACTTACCTTTTGGTCACTGTGATGATGGGGGTTTGGACCCCATTGCCACATTGTTCAAAGTGTGCTTCAGCTATGGACCCCACACTTACATTTTGGTCACTGTGATGATGGGGGTTTGGACCACATTGCCACAATGGTCATGGCCTGCTTGCATTGTGGGTGCCACACACATATTTGTGTGGCACATGTGCTAGGGGGTCACATTGTATGTTCAAAGTCATGTTCAGTGTTGTAGGCATTTGACACAGTCTACACACGCTTGTCATGGTGTTGGGGGATGTCTTCTTCTTGCATTCCCTAGGTTGTGGTGTGCTGGTTGTGTCATGCATTGTCCATCCTATGAGTGGGGGTGGTAGTGGTGGTAGGCATCCTGCCCCCTGGCTAAGGGTGGTAGTAGTGGTAGGCATCCAGCCCACCCTGGGTGAGGGTGGTAGTAGTGGTAGGCATCCAGCCCCCCTGGCTAAGGGTGGTAGTGGTGGTAGGCATCCTGCCCCCCCTGGCTAAGGGTGGTGGTAGGCATCCAGCCCCCCCTGGGTGAGGGTGGTAGTAGTGGTAGGCATCCTGCCCCCCCTGGGTGAGGGTGGTAGTGGTGGTAGGCATCCTGCCCCCTGGCTAAGGGTGGTAGTAGTGGTAGGCATCCAGCTCCCCTGGGTGAGGGTGGTGGTGGTGGTAGGCATCCAGCCCCCTGGCTAAGGGTGGTAGTAGGGATAGGCATCCTGCGCCCCCTGGGTGAGGGTGGTAGTAGTGGTAGGCATCCAGCCCACCCTGGGTGAGGGTGGTAGTAGTGGTAGGCATCCTGCCCCCCCTGGGTGAGGGTGGTAGTGGTGGTAGGCATCCTGCCCCCCTGGCTAAGGGTGGTAGTAGTGGTAGGCATCCAGCCCCCCTGGGTGAGGGTGGTAGTGGTGGTAGGCATCCTGCCCCCTGGCTAAGGGTGGTGGTAGGCATCCAACCCCCTGGGTGAGGGTGGTAGTAGTGGTAGGCATCCAGCCCCCCTGGCTAAGGGTGGTAGTAGTGGTAGGCATCCTGCCCCCCTGGGTGAGGGTGGTAGTAGTGGTAGGCATCCAGCCCCCCTTGGCTAAGGGTGGTAGTAGTGGTAGGCATCCTGCCCCCCCTGGCTAAGGGTGGTGGTAGGCATACAGCCCCCCCGGGTGAGGGTGGTAGTAGTGGTAGGCATCCTGCCCCCTGGCTAAGGGTGGTAGTAGTGGTAGGCATCCAGCCCCCCTGGGTGAGGGTGGTAGTGGTGGTAGGCATCCAGCCCCCCTGGCTAAGGTTAGTAGTAGTGGTAGGCATCCTGCCCCCCTGGGTGAGGGTGGTAGTAGTGGTAGGCATCCAGCCCACCCTGGGTGAGGGTGGTAGTAGTGGTAGGCATCCTGCCCCCTGGGTGAGGGTGGTAGTGGTGGTAGGCATCCTGCCCCCCTGGCTAAGGGTGGTAGTAGTGGTAGGCATCCAGCCCCCCTGGGTGAGGGTGGTAGTGGTGGTAGGCATCCTGCCCCCCCTGGCTAAGGGTGGTGGTAGGCATCCAGCCCCCCCTGGGTGAGGGTGGTAGTGGTGGTAGGCATCCAGCCCCCCCTGGCTAAGGGTGGTAGTAGTGGTAGGCATCCTGCCCCCCCTTGGTGAGGGTGGTAATAGTGGTAGGCATCCAGCCCACCCTGGGTGAGGGTGGTAGTAGTGGTAGGCATCCTGCCCCCTGGGTGAGGGTGGTAGTGGTGGTAGGCATCCTGCCCCCTGGCTAAGGGTGGTAGTAGTGGTAGGCATCCAGCCCCCTGGGTGAGGGTGGTAGTGGTGGTAGGCATCCTGTCCCCCTGGCTAAGGGTGGTGGTAGGCATCCTGCCCCCCTGGGTGAGGGTGGTAGTAGTGGTAGGCATCCAGCCCCCTTGGGTGAGGGTGGTAGTGGTGGTAGGCATCCAGCCCCCCCTGGGTTAGGGTGGTAGTAGTGGTAGGCATCCAGCCCCCCCTGGCTAAGGGTGGTAGTAGTGGTAGGCATTATGCCCCCCCCTGGGTGAGGGTGGTAGTAGTGGTAGGCATCCAGCCCCCCCTGGGTGAGGGTGGTAGTGGTGGTAGGCATCCTGCCCCCCCTGGCTAAGGGTGGTGGTAGGTATCCAGCCCCCCCTGGGTGAGGGTGGTAGTAGTGGTAGGCATCCATCCCCCCCTGGCTAAGGGTGGTAGTAGTGGTAGGCATCCAGCCCACCCTGGGTGAGGGTGGTAGTAGTGGTAGGCATCCTGCCCCCCCTGGGTGAGGGTGGTGGTGCGCATTCAGGCCCCTGTGTGCATATGTGGCTTTGGTGATGGGCATCCCGCCCCTATGGTGCTGCTGTTGCTGGTATAAGTATATTCTGCATCCCTCTGTGTGTGTGTGATGTGTCGTGTACGTGTTGTATGTGTTTTGTGGTTGGTGTCTGGCTTACCTTCTGCGCCATACGCGTCCGTGCCTGTTCCGGTAGTAAATGTAGAATATTGGTATGATCGGGACGAAGGGATTCATGTTTGGTTCGTGTCGTTCGTCCTTCTCGTTGCTTCGCGTCGTCCTCGTCGCTTCGCCTCGTCCTCGTCGCTTCGCGTCGTCCTCGTCGCTGCCGTGTTCGTCTCGGAGCCGTGGATCGTGTTGTGGCGCGAATCGGAGCTTATGTGCGCTTCTCCCGGATGCTTTGACGTGCCATGCGTAGCGACGGGTTCGGCGCGTACGGAAAGCGCATCGTACTTGTCCGGCCGGACGGGGCTGCATTTTTCCTTCCGTGCGACTCGATTCGGCGTTTCCGGATTCGCCTCGGTCGGGGAACAGGACCTGGTTTGGGTGAGTACGGCTCGGCCGGATTCTTTGCTGTTGTGCGCATCGTACTTACTCGTTCGGTGTGCTGTACGGATCGGTCGGGAAACAGGCTTTCGCATGGCTTTTTTCCCGACCGAATGGTGTTGGGTACGCCTCCGACCGAGATCGGAATCGGCCCCAA
>CAWUFW010030301.1:0-17495 GCA_963921515.1 Calotriton arnoldi
TCTTTAATTTAGGGGTAGTTTGAAGGTAGTTAAGTTGTAAATAGTGTATGTAGTGTTAGGATTTTGTGTTTTTGGTGAGGTTTAGGTTTTAGTTTTACGTTTGCGAAATGCGGTTAGTTTGTTAGTCGGTCGGTGTTAGAGTTTGATAGATATGTTTAATTATGCTTAGAGTATGGTGTTAGTGCTATATTTATGTGTATTTTGATATAATGTTACTGTATATTTGTGCGGGAGGGATTTTTTTTTTTTCCAACAGGTTTTTGTCAATTGTAAGTTGCCATTGGAAGAAGTATGCTTTTTTTTTTAAAATGGAACTGTGTATTAGTTTCTAGTAAACTAATAATTATTTTACAGTTCCTTTATTTTTCGGGTTTTCCTGGAGCGTTTCTTTTTTAAATACATTTTTCGGGTTTTTTATGGTTTCTCATCAATGGACCTATTGCCGGTGGATTACTTTTTATACAGTTAGATTTTTTTCATTTTTTGGGGGATTTTTATGACGTATTGGGAATTTTACACATTTGGATTTATTTATGGCTGTTTGGATTACATTTCTTCAGCTACGAAAAAAGTAAGTCATTTTAAATTATTTATACTGGGAGGAAAATGTTATTTTTGAAATTGTTATTGCTATTTTTATTATATAAAATATAATTATTATGTCACTTAATTTTTAAGTATATATCAAATTAATTGACAAAATAATCATATTTTTGAAGTTTAAAAAAATGTTTATTTGTCTAGTTGATTTTAAATCAGGATTTTTTGTGTTTGTGTTATATTTATTTAAAGTAGGGATTTAGCTATTGTTTCTAGATATTCTAGCTCTTTAGTGTTTGGGTAGAGTCTTACTTTGTATTGTAAGTATTCGAACATTTGCCTTGTTTGTTTGGCTAGTTTTGGGCCCAGTTGGGTTACAGACTGTTCCATTCTTAGTTGTTGGTAGCTTTGTTCTTTTTGGATTGATTGTAATAATTTATGTAGAGTTGGTTGGGTTCTGCCTGTTGTGGCTTGGAAAGCGTTATGCCAACCTTCCACAGCATTATTAGTTTTAGCTTCTTTGTTTAGGGTACTGTTATATACATTCCACCATGAAATGTGGTATTTGGGCTGTCTTCTGTGTCCAGGTCTGTGTAGCCTTCCCACCCAGGTATCTTCGAAATAGTCGAGTAGGGGACTTAGTTTTTGTTCATTTGTTTGGTAGTAGGGGCTTTCTATTAATAAATTGTAGTGTTCGGCTACGTCAGTGATTGGGACGTATGCTAGTGCGATTAGCTTTTTAATTTCATATGCAAAATTGCTATTTGTTGATATTCTACACTTAGGGGGTCATTGGTGGGCGGACTCGAGTCCGCCCGCCATCATTGCGGTGACTGGGACCGCCCACCTGTAAGGCGGCGGTCCCGCACCACAGATTACGATGCGACCGCCACCATGGCGATCGCATCCTGGATGTTTAACAGCCATGTCTTGCATTCCCCTGCACTGCGTGGCAGGTACCAAGCGGTGCCTGCCACTTGGTGCAGGGAAATGTGGTACCCCCCAGTGCACCCCCCACACAAGGGGGCCCACAACAGGCCCCCAAATGCAATCCCCGCCAGCCTGTGAATGGCGGTTTCACCACCATACACCGGCTAGCGGGGATGCAGCATCATAATATGCCGGACGGTGCCTGCTAGGCACCGCCACCATTTTACAGATGCTGACCGCTCTGCCAGGCAATCGGAATGATTGCCTGTGGCAAATCTGTGGCGGGCCGTCTTTGCGCCCGCCACGGTCAGATTCCCCCCGCCATCCAAATTTGGCGGGGGGAAAATCGCTGTCCGATGGCGGAGGGCCCGCCACCGCACGGCTAGCGGTGGTGGGCCTTCCGCCATCGTAATGAGCCCCTTAGTGTAGACTTTTGGAGGTGTCTCCATATGCATTGGTTAAAGTGATAATAGCAACCTTGGATTGCTGTGTGAGGGTTGTTTTTTAGTATGGCTTGTATCATTGACTGTTCAAAGTCAATGATCATTTTTTGAGGATAGTAATTATTAGTTTCTTGTTTTACTTTGGTTAAGAGTTCAATATAGGTGGTGGTTTGTTTGTTTGGTAACAGGGCATATATAAAGGGATGTTTGTATTTTGATACAGTCCTTGAATTGTATATAACTGGTAAAATGGTTTGGGACATATTTTAAAAGTCCCATCCATCATCCATGTCTCACAGTTCTGTAGTTTAAGTAAGTTTGTGGGAGTTCCAAATATTGTTATTCTTTTGTCATTTGATTTATTATCATAAAGAAGAAATTGTTCTTCATTATGAGTTATAGTGAGTTCAGGTGGTATTTCTATTTCACTGAAAGTTTTGGGGGCAGGTGGGGTGGTAGCAGTTGCTTTTTTAGTTCTAGCTATTATTCTTTTTAGTGATGATATTGAGGGCATTTGGCCAGTTGCATGTTGTGGGACTCTGGGGAGTATGTCTTTAAGTATTTCAGTTGTAGGCTTTTGAGAGCTAGTGCTAGCTTCTTTTAGAGTATCTAAAGCATCTCGAACTTCAATTTCAGCTATGTTAGGAGGGTGGTTATGTTCTCTAACATATAATGCAGTAGTTTCTTTTGTTGTAGCCCTCCCATAACATTTGTTTGAATAATATTTGCTACATTTCCAGTTAACTTTGTCGTCTGTTTGCTTTTCTTGGGTGTAAACATATCCCATATAACATAATACAAATTTTCCTTTCTGGGAAGTAATGAATTTAGCCCCTTCAGTCATGATGATGTTTCAATCTCTAGGAGAAATGTATTTAAAAATTAATGAAAGTATTTCTATGTTGTTTTAGTGTCGAAAATGTTTACATATTCAAAGTTATACTTACATTGTTAAATTTGATTCATTTTTTCGATACGGATGGTTTTCCTTTGATGTTTTTCTTTAGTGTTTCTTTATATTTCCTGCAGAGAAAAAAAGTAATTTTTATTAATTTGTTTAAATGTGTTTTTAGTTGGGGGGGAGTTGCGCTTAGCTTGTGCTTCTGTTTGGGATTTTTAGCACTTATATTAGTTTAATTGCAAATTATACTTACTTTGTTTTTAAGTTGATATTTTGAACTTTTCTGTAGTTGGTTGAGTGTCTTCTGTATTATCTGAAGAGGATATATAATTTAAAAAAATATATTTAATATTTTGTTAATATAAAAAGTGCTTTCAGAACATTTTAAATAGGTTTAGTTTTACAAGCATAACTTACTTACTTTGTGAAGCTGGAATCAGAGTTTTCTATAATAAAGTTGAATGTTGTAGAAGCAATCTGACAGAGATTCTCCTTATTCTTGCTTTTCTTGTTGTAGTATAAAATAATGTTTAATTTTCTTGGGTTTATATAGTGTTTAATTAATTGTTGTTTTAATCTTATTGGGTAATTTTAATTGTTTGTGTATTTGATTGGTTTTTAGTTATTGTTTTAATTAATTTGGCAATTGTTTCCTTATATGGGAAACGCTAATTAAGGTTTAGTTAGAGCTTTTTTTTTCTTTATTTAAAAGTGGTATAGTATATTATGTGTAATTTATATTGTTTTTAATGTTAAATACTATTTATAATTTTATATATAATGTTCGAAAGAATAATTTTTTTGTGTATTTAATAATGTTGAAGTTATTATTTTTAAATGTAATTAAATTATGTGCTTATATATTTATTTAATATGGTGTGTGTGTTATTGATATTTTTTATATTTTTTGGGGTATGTATTGTGTTATTATAATTATTTTTAAGGTGTCAATATTTTTTTTAACGATAATTGTGTTGTCTAGATTTTGGTTATCGATATTTATGTTGTTTTGTATGCTTTTTAATGTTTTTCGATATTAGTTATTACGATATTTTATGTGTCGATATTAGTTATATCGATGTAAATGTTTTACGATATCTTATTGTCAATATTTGTGTATTTTTTTAAATAAGTATAGTATATCGATATTAATGTCATCAATATTTTTGTGTCCATAATTTGGTATGTAGGTATTATGTCTGTCGATGTTATGTCAGTGATTCGTTGTTTTGGTGAGGCAACGCTATTCCTGAGACAGAAATGTGTTGGGACTTGCTTTTATTACTGTTCTTTACCTCACCTGATGACTCTAGTCTCTGGAACAGACACTAAATATAGCTAGGAAGGGTGTCTATTATGAAGAATGCACTGCTCTGTGAGATCAAGTTGGGGAGATGCTCCAGCTCTGTCACTAAGCATTACAGCTGCCACCTGTATCCTGGTGAATTTCTCCCTCACATACCTCTTCTCATACTTCCACTTATTCTCAGTGTCCTCTTCGGTGCATATCTTTAGCACTGTTAGCATCCTGATGGTGAGTTCTTGCATGGTCTGCATGTCTGCCACAATGAGGGTGTATGAAGGCAGACTGACAAAGTGATCATAGTGTACAACTGCAGAGGGCACCATAGTACCTGCCTTCCAATGAAATTGCTCTTCCTTTTCATGTATGTTAGGGTGTCTTCACCTTCATCCATTACAAACACAAGATGCACTGAAAGCCACAATGATGGTAATCATCATTGCCAGCATTGACCAACTTGTTAAGCAGATAGAAAACAAACACAAACCATTACAGCAGAAACAGTGAATATGCAATGTACAGGTTGAAGGTCAGCCTTCTCTATTATCTGCAGTGCTGAAAACAAAAGCACATCCAACTTGTTTTGTCTCATTTTCAACAAAGGAAGACGTTCAAGGGCAGTCTGCTTCCTTCCTAGTTGTCTTGTATCCTGAGATTGAGGGTGCTATTGTGCCCTCTTCTGGTACCCCTAATAAAGGCATAAGGTACTACCGTTTGCTACAGAAAGTACTTGTATTTGACTTGAGAGGGACATTTAGTAACAGCTTGGGCTACTGCAGCTTTTGTGAAAGACTTTTCAAGTATTTGCACCTGACTTCAGATCTGGTAACAGCTGCCTTCAAGACTTGGAAGTGTGAGTAGAACAAAGGAGACTCGCCCACTAAACCAACCTGGCTTCTGTCCTGGAAATGTCACTACCTCCGACCTCCTAGCTTCATCAAGGATGCGTCTTAAGGGCTAGAGCGGCCGACTTTGAAGCTGTGGAACCAGGTTTGATTCTGGTGGGAGGCTCAAACATCCTGTGATTCTGGGCAAATCACTTAATCTCTCCGTGCCTAAAAAAAATTAATGAGTTCGGCTATAAAAAACTGGCCAAGAAAAATATCAATCTTAATAGAGGAGAATCGTAGCTCAAAAACCTCGCTATATTCATTTTTTTGTGACCTTAAATCAGCCTTTGATAAGGTTCCAAGGCAAGCTCTGTGTTCTAAACTAAACCAATGGGGCATCCCATCAAAGCTGCTTTGAGTGATAGAACAGTTTTACTCTAACACCTGGATGTGTGTAAAACTGGGAGTTGGGAAGGAAATAACAAGGAAGACATACACCAAGGATGGCCTGAAGCTGGGGTCAACTCTGCTCATTAATTTATATATTGCCGATCTAAACAACACAATTAAAAAAGAACATTTGCACCGTCCCAGACTAGCACAGCAACTTGCGTAGCTCATTGCTGGAGCAACTATTGCCACAATAACCTGCGGCTCTGAAATTCTCCATGGGAAAGATGCCAAGATGTTGGATACTTTTCAAGCCAATTTCTTTAGATACCTACAGATACCAATTTACCCTTCATAAAAATACTGCTCAAGCTCAAATATCTTTAGAGTTCAGCCTGCCAAAACAACAACTTGCTGCCAAGGAGCCACCATTAAAATCTCGAAAAAAATGTAGACTGAGCCGAACTCACTAGATCCAGCAGCAAAAAATCAGTGGCAAACATTTTTAAGTTCAGCATTAGATGCCCTGCAATTGAACAATCTCTGGGTAAAGTCAACTACTCTGACGTCATTCAAAAATCTGTAAACAATTTGTAGAAATTTGTAAACAAATGTAACACTGCTCTCGTGTTTGCTGGACAAGGATGAGATGGCAAATAAACCTGGATGCATGGTTTATAATAAATGCACATGAACATAGAACTCAAAAATCATACTCAAAGGCTCACTTTTCTGCCTACATAAAACCAAAGCTAATAGATTACAAAAAGGGACATTTTTCAATTAAGGAACTAGCACCAAAATGGGAAAGGGTTTGGCGCAGCTCAACCTGCCGGCTTTGGGGATATAGAAACTCAACCACAACAACAGACACAGTTAGCCAGGAATACTGTACAGGCACACTACTAGGGGTAACGCATTAAAACATGCATATACTATTAGGTGGTGCTCTAAGAGGGAGGGAAAAATGGCTGCCCAACTCTACACAGGCCCCCATAGGTTCTAGTTATAACTTCCCGAAGGATACAGTTGTAAATAAAAAGAAAAACATATTATATAATATTATGTAGGGTACTACTTGATTTTTACATAACTCCAGCAAAGATTTCTAAGTAGTACCCTAGCTCAGCCCTCGCAGGACTTTGTCCTCTATGACAGGTGCTCGCAGGTGATCTGGTGACCATGGTTTCATCGTGTGGTGTTGAAGCCATCTTGGGATGTTGTGTTTAGTAACATTTTTGACAGGGTGGATTGCACGATTGATCCGAATCCATCAATGATTATGATGGGAATTACTTGTGACACTGAACATGATTTTATGTAGTTGCCAATTTTGCTAT
This sequence comes from Calotriton arnoldi, assembly GCA_963921515.1. Lineage (NCBI taxonomy): Eukaryota > Metazoa > Chordata > Amphibia > Caudata > Salamandridae > Calotriton > Calotriton arnoldi. Next base: position 6,678 of record CAWUFW010030301.1, read on the forward strand.
CTTCATTGCAAATTGCATGCGATTGGCAAGGCTTCCATAGTCACAATTTAAATAAAAGGGTTCATGAAGGGCCACACCATAACTTGTTGAAGAAAGAATCCATTCTAGAAACAAAAGATGTTAAGGCTTGTTTGGGAGAAATGTAATATAGAACATTTCTTTACTCTCACATCAAATTGGACCACATGATACGGTGAAATTAGTAAGTATTCAAGAGAATTTAAACCCTTCCCAAATTCCAGTGATTTTTTAACACTACTGTAATGCATTAAGGTCAGTGATTGAAATTCAAATCAGTTTTCTTAGTAAATAATGTATGCATTTTGCTATAAATTGAATTTTTCAATTCCTTTCTATTAATCAAGTATTTGTATTATTATGATTAATACACTGATCGCTGGATCATCTAACTACTGCTCAATATGCTTCATGTTCCTTACTAAGCAATGGACAGACCACTCTGACCTGAATATTGGATTACTGTACAATCCTCCTTCATTGACAATATTTCCCCTGGAATGCCATGTTAGAGCTTGCAATTGCAGCTGACCAAGTCTTGAAGGATCAGATCGTGATAAGTAAAGTTAAAATACTTTTAATCATTTGCATAATGTATTATTTTTGTAGTGCACTAACTTCTTGCCTTCAGCTAATTCTCATCACATATGAGTCTTTAGAACTAAAATAAATTGTCTCTGTTCACAAACGGTTGTCCTGAGTGTGAGGATGGAAGTGTCATATCAATGGCTGATGATGGTTCAATGTTGAAAACATGAATTGATAATGGGAGGAAAAGAAATAACTAATGCCCAATGCAAGAAGGGGAGGAAATGATTGTTGATTCTTTCTAATCATCTTTGAATTGCATCACCTGGATGCCCGTTTCCGTATGGGGAGAGAAGAGGGTTGGTCCATAATCAAAGGTTTTGATTTAATGTTTTCCTCAAAAGATCTTTAGGTTTTTCCTGTATCTCAAATAATTTACTGAATTCTAATCTGCAGTGAAGTTTGTTCCAGAGATGACTGGCAACTGTTACAGTGACGCTCTCCTGCCTTCTTTGTAATGTTGATTGACGAAGAACCATAGTATGTAGTTAGGCCTGCTGGTTCTGGCTGGAATGTAGAAGGGATTCATTGGGAATTGGGACCAATTGTCCATAAGGTATTGTGCATTGTCACATTGTTTGAATGGAAGACAGTCTTTTAATTCTATACATTTCCACCTTTGGTATGGATTGATGTGAAATTCAGTCTGCAATGGCTCAAAGGGCTGGACCACTACAATAGTCAGAGATGGTGGCAAGTGAGTACACCCTTCCTTAACCATTACTTACAGCGGCTTGCTCATTCATTAACTAAGTGTACTGGGTTATCCCAGATGGTTGTATGACATTACAATGCTGTCAATGACCATGCATGCCAGTACCACACAATTTTTGTAACTTATGCCTTTACCAGGCATAAGCTTTTACCACGCAGGTAAGTATAAATAGGGTAAGAGTTATATGTATGTATAACCCCCCTTTTTTAATTACCTTTACCACTCTATGCCCCTACCCATCCCAAAACCCTAAAATATCCTTACCACCCTTTATCCCTACCCACCCCTAAACCCTTAGTTCTCTTATCCACTCCTAAACCCTAAAATCACCCCTTACCTCCCAATACCCCTACTCACTCCTAAACCCTAAAATCACCTTTACCACCCAATGCCCTTGCCCACCCCTAAACCCTAAAAATACCCATATGACCCAATACTCCTACCCACCCTAAACCCTAAAACACCCTTACCACCCAATGCCTTTACCCACCCCTAAACCCTAAAAATACTCTTACCACCCAATAACCTCTACCTACCCCTACACCATAAAAAACATTTACCACCCAATACCCTTACTCACCCATGAACCCCAAAAATACCCTTACCACCCAATACCCCTACCCACCCCTAAACCCTAAAACCCCTCACCACCCAATTCTCTTACCCACCCCATAACAATAAAAATACACTTACCACCCCTTACCCCTACCCATCTCTAAACCCTAAAACGCCTTTAACATCGTATACCCCTACCCATTCCTAAAACACTACCCACCTCTAAACTTAAAGCCTTAAACGGATATATATATATATACCTGTTCCTTACTCATAGGCAGCATTGAAAAGTCCACAGTACTGCTGACACGGCCTTTATCGTCTGCATGCTACTAATTAGTTGCCCTTCAGTGGGCCTCCCAGGTGAGTAGATTTTCAGTGCATGCTGGAACTTGCAGTACGTGTTAGCATAATTACTTCCCTCCAGTGGGTCCTGTGTTATTTCAATGACATATTTTTGAAGTTTAAAAGCCCTCCAGTGGGCCTCAGAATGAAATGCAGTTTTTGATTTGTAAATCTGTTTTGTTGCCTGTGGGCTTAGCATACTTTCAAACCCCTACGGCCCCACATGGCATTTCAGTGGTGGTGCAGTCCTCCACGGCTGGGCTGCCGTGATTTATGTCCTCCAACTTTGCCCCACATTGAAGACGCACTCAACAAACAGATAACTCACCGAGTCCTTTAGTTCTGAAAACCAGCAGTTACACTCCAAATTCATTCTTGGCCTGACGCGTTTCGGAGCAGCCTGCTCCTTACTCATAGGGAGCATTGAAAAGTCCACAGTACTGCTGACACACCCTTTATCCTCTGCATGCTTCTAATTAGTTGCCCTTCAGTGGGCCTCCCAGGTGAGTAGATTTTCAATGCATGGTCGAACTTGTAGTACGTGTTAGCACAATTCCTTCCCTCCAGTGGGTCCTGTGTTATTTCAATGAATATTTTTCAAAGTCTTACTGGCGCAGAACCCACCGAAGGATAAAAATTAAAGCGAGATTACTACAAGTCCCATCATGTTATTATTCTCTAACTCACCGGAGAGGCCCACCAGAAGGCAATATAAGCAATTGACAATTTGACTTGCATTTCTCTTGTTCCTTCTGCCAAGTTACATGCACAGCCTGTGACCAAGGAGCAGTGGCTCCGAAACGCGTAGAGCAAGAAAACTATTTGGATAACAATGCCGGTTTTACCTAATTAAAGGATTCTGCTGAATTCGCCTGTTCCTGAGTGCGTCTTCACTTTGTGGGCAAATCATTGACGATATATATATATATATATATATATATATATATATTCACAGAAAAAACCATAGGTTTCAGACACGTTATAGTTAGAAATTAACATTTAAAAACCTTTGAAATTCACTGAAAAAACCATAGGTTTTAGGGACAGTTATAGTTAGTTGGACATTTCACTCGTACAAAACCCGTGAAATTCCCCCGTTATAGTTAGTTCAGCTAACTATAACTCGCGCCCCCGCAATGCACTGCTGATGACGTCACATATTACATCACTCATGACATGGTCAGTGACATCACTGATGACATCACTGATGACATCTCAAATGACATCACTGTTGACATCGTGCAGTGACTGTGAGTTTCTGTAAAGTTTAAATATTTTTAATATATATAGGAAAAGACGTATTGAAGAATGAGTGGGTGTATAAGTGTCTGTATGGATGATTTAGTAGGTGCGTGACTGACTCTATAAGTGAGTGATTTAACGTATCTTACTGAATGCATGGGTTAGTGACTAAACTGGGTGAATGTCTGTATCCGTCTGTCTGTTGCTGTGTAAGTGGCTGCATGTGTTTGTGAATAGCTACATGAGTGTGTATATGAGTTATTGAATGGTTGTCTGAGTATCTGTATGGGTGCCTGAGTGTTTGTGTGGGAGGGGTGTGTGCGACTCTGTGCATAGATGTGTGAGTGGGTGATTCACTGGGTGGATGGTTTCAAGAGTGCATCTGTGATAGACTGTATGGGTGGGTAAGTGTGTGTAAGAGTGTGTTAGTGATTGAATGTATGTCCCAGTGGTACATGTGTGAGTAACTACATATGTGAAAGGCAGTATATATGTGTGTTGGAGTATATAAATAGCTATTAGCGAGAGTGAGTGATTGTGATAGTGGCTGTATGGATGAGTGTGTGCTTGTATCAGTGATTGTATAAGAGCGTAACAATGTGCTAGTATTTGTATGATTAAGTGAGCTGGTGTGTATATAACTGTATAGGTGAGTAAATGGTAGTGTGTTTAATTATTTGCATGACTGACTAGGTGTGTGAGTACCTCTATGGATGAGTGGCGGTGTTTGAGTGTCTATATAGGAGTAAGAGTGCATATGATAGTCCTGTACTGAGTGACCATAAGTATGAGTGACTGTACGGGTGAGTGAGTGGATGTGTGTGTGTAGACCTAAGAATCAGTGAGTGGGTATGTAGTTATTGGTGTTGGAGTGTCTATGGTTTTGCGAATGGCAGTCTGTAATTTAGAGTGGGTGTATCAAAGGTTATATTAGGGTGTGAGGAGGTGCATCAGATTATCACGTGGATGATGTCATTTGAGATGTCATCAGTGATGTTATTTGAGATGTCATCAGTGATGTCATCAGTGATGTCACTGACCATGTCATGAGTGATGTAATATGTGACGTCATCAGCAGTGCATTGCGGGGGCGCGAGTTATAGTTAGCTGAACTAACTATAACGGGGGAATTTCACGGGTTTTGTACGAGTGAAATGTCCAACTAACTATAACTGTCCCTAAAACCTATGGTTTTTTCAGTGAATTTCAAAGGTTTTTTAAATGTTAATTTCTAACTATAACGTGTCTGAAACCTATGGTTTTTTCTGTGAATTTCAAAGGTTTTTAAATGCTAATTTCTAACTATAACGTGCTTGAAACCTATGGTTTTTTCAGTGAATTTCAAAGGTTTTTAAATGCTAATTTCTAACTATAACGCCCTAAAACCTATGGTTTTTTCAGTGAATTTCAAAGGTTTTGTAAATGACAATTTTTAAATGTATTAATTGTTATATTTATTTTTTTGATACTGATTTACTACATTTTTTAAAACTATTTATTTTTAGATATTTTATTTATTAAATTACATTGTAATTACATTATACATTACATTACAAAATATACTTTCTCTGAATGAATTACTTTAGTTTAAATACTTTGCAAATAGGCAATAGAGTTTTAAGTACAGTAGTTACAGTTGTTGCAATGGGCAACACAATTTCAAACACAATGCAACATTGAGCTGAATGTGAATTTCTAGTTAAATGCAATTAGTTACTTTATGGATTACTTTTCTAACCACAGGACTGGATCCTAGATTCAGTCCTGGGACATCTCCTGTAAACAGTTGAGTAAAAGCGTTTTGGTTACAGTAGTGATTTTTAAGGAATATTATTGTATTTTAAAAGTTGACACTTAGAAACTTTTTCACATAGAATCACCAATGTTATCCTATGGGAGGAAATTCACTTAGCAGGTAAGTAGTGTTATCGTTACTTTTTTCTTACTCAGTGTTGGATCCTGGATCCAGCACTGGTGCATCTCCTGTAAACAGTTGAAAGAATGCGTTTAAGTCATACAGGCGATTTTTAAGGAATATTTGTAATTTGTGAAAATCGACACTTTGAAACTTTTCTGCTGAAAACCAGACAATGGATTCCTATGGAAGGAAATATAAGTTACTGGTAAGTACGGTTAAAATTACTTTTCAGGGTCAATGCTGTTCTAAAAGATGCAGCACTGGGTTCTCTCCTGATAACAGGTGAGTAAATCGGAATTTGTAGTTCGGTTGATTTTAGAGGAATATTATAAAGTTCCAAAACTCCACACTTAGAAGAATTTCCAAGTGAAACCAGTCAATGTTAGCCTATGGAAGGAAATTCAAGTTGCTGGTAAGTACGGTTAAAATTACTTTTCAGGATCAGTACTGGGCTGAAAGATGCAGCACTGAGGTCTCTCCTGATAACAGGTGAGTAAATCGGAATCCGTATTTCGGCTGATTTTAGAGGAATATTATAAAGTTCCAAAACTGCACACTTAGAAGAATTTCCAAGTGAAACCAGTCAATGTTAGCCTATGGAAGGAAATTCAAGTTACTGGTAAGTACGGTTAGAATTACTTTTCAGGACCAGTACTGGGCTGAAAGATGCAGCACTGAGGTCTCTCCTGATAACAGGTGAGTAAATCGGAATCCGTATTTCGGCTGATTTTAGAGGAATATTATAAAGTTCCAAAACTGCACACTTAGAAGAATTTCCAAGTGAAACCAGTCAATGTTAGCCTATGGAAGGAAATTCAAGTTACTGGTAAGTACGGTTAGAATTACTTTTCAGGACCAGTACTGGGCTGAAAGATGCAGCACTGAGGTCTCTCCTGATAACAGGTGAGTAAATCGGAATTCGTATTTCGGCTGATTTTAGAGGAATATTATAAAGTTTCAAAAATCGACACTTAGAAGAATTTCCAAGTGAAACCAGTCAATGATATCCTATGGAAGGAAATTCAAGTTACTGGTAAGTACGGTTAAAATTACTTTTCAGGATCAGTACTGGGCTGAAAGATGCAGCACTGAGGTCTCTCCTGATAACAGGTGAGTAAATCGGAATTCGTAGTTCGGCTGATTTTAGAGGAATATTTGTATGTTTCAAAAATAGACACTTAGAAACTTTTTCAGCAAAAAGCAGGCAATGATATCCTATGGAAGGAAATTCAAGTTACTGGTAAGTACGGTTAAAATTACTTTTGAGGATCAGTACTGAGCTAAAAGATGCAGCACTGGGTTCTCTCCTGATAACAGGTGAGTAAATCGGAATTCGTAGTTCGGCTGATTTTAGAGGAATATTTGCACAATGGTGAAGGGAGGGGGCGGGGCCTGAGGTGACATCTGTGCAAACGCGCCCCGTGGCGCGTTTTAAGTTGGGGATTAAGTCCCCTTGAATCATGAGGGTCCCTGGGGCCAACTAGCCCACCAGGAACCTCCAGTATGCGCCAGGGGCTGTGTTGCAGAGACGTGTACAGAGGCCACACCCCTTTTACACCTCTCTGCAACGCAGCTCTGTGGCGCTTTCTGTACGTACCTGTTGGGCTAGTTGGCCCCCAGGGACCCTCAGGATTGAAGGGGATTTAATTCCCCATCTTAAAACACGCCACGGGCCTGTTTGCACACATGTCACCTGAAGCCCCGCCCTCTCCCTTCACCACTGTGCAAACGCGCCCCGTGGCGCGTTTTAAGTTGGGGGATTAAGTCCCCTTCAATCCTGAGGGTCCCTGGAGTCCAACTAGCCCACCATGTACTTCCAAAAAGCGCCACAGAGCTGCGTTGCAGAGAGGTGTAAAAAGGGGCGTGGCCTCTGTACACCTCTCTGCAACGCAGCCCCCTGGTGCATACTGGAGGTTCCTGGTGGGCTAGTTTGCCCCCAGGGACCCCCAGTATTCAAGGGGAATTACTTCCCCTTCTCAAAACGCGCCAGGGGGCGCGTTTGCAGACTGCTGCAGGGAGGGGGGCGGGGCCTCCGGCACGATGCCGGTCTTTTTTTTTTTTTTTTTTTGATTGGGAGGGGGGCTGCGTGGCCCCCCTTCCCTTGGCCACTTTTGGCCCCGGGGACCCCATCCCCCGGGGCCTGAGCATTTTTTTTTTTTTTTTTTAAAAAAAAAAAAACGGGAAGGGGGCCGCGTGGCCCCCCTTCCCTGGGCCTGTATTGGCCCCGGGGACCCCATCCCCGGGGCATACCCTCAATTTTTATTTTTTAATTTGGAGGGGGCTGCGTGGCCCCCCTCCTCAGGCCATTTAAGGCCCCGGGGACCCCATCCCCGGGGCCGGCCTTACCTTTTTTTTTTTTTTTTTTTAATAATTTGGGGAGGGGGCTGCGTGGCCCCCCTCCCTGGCCACTTATGGCCCCGGGGACCCCATCCCCGGGGCCTGGCCTCTGGTTGGGGACTGTGGGGGTCCCCAATCCCCCCACAGTCCCGCCGGCTCCCCGTGTCCTATGGGAGCCGGCATTGCTTTTCCACATGGGGAGCAGCTAACATGCTGCTCCCCATGTGGAAAGCTATTGGTTTGCATTTTGAAAGAGAGAGCAGGTTTCCTGCTCTCTCTTTCAAAATGCAAACCAAGTCTGCTATGACAGGACGGGAGCCGCGAGGCTCCCGTCCTGTCATAGCAAACTACAGTGTCCCGGGGGTAGGCACCCCGGGACACTGCAGGAGCCGGCCCTGGGGGTGGCGGTCCCCAGGGCCATCAAGGGCTCCAGGAGGGGGGCCGCGCGGCCCCACTCCCATCCAGTGCACAGCCCCGGGAGGTGGTGGTCCCCGGGGCTTTGGGGTCCGTAACGGACCCCCATATTCAAATCTTTAGTGCCCCGGGGAGGTGGCGGTCCTCGGGGCATGTGGGGGCTGGAGCCCCCCACACAGGTCAACAAATTTAAAAAAGAAGCCCCGGGAGGTGGCGGTCCTCGGGGGCAGCGGGAGGGCAAAGAGCCCTCCCGCACCATTATTTTTTAAGCCCCGGGGGTGACGGTCCCCGGGGCTTGGGGGCCTTAGAGGCCCCCACATATTAAAAAGAAACCCTGCATGCCCCCGGGACTTGGCCCACCCGGGGCCAACTAACAACGAAGCGCGGGAGACCGCGCTTCGTTTTTTTTCTCGGCGGGATCCGCGCACCCTGAGCGCATCCCGCCGATTTTTTTTATAAATGCTTTTTCTGCCCAGGGGGTCCTTGAGGGACCCCCTGAGCAGACCTAGGGGTCAGGGTGTTTCTACCCTGCCCCCTTTGTGCGTTTTGCGCACTTGTTTCTTCTGGGTTTTTGTAATCGGCAGGATCCGCGCACCCTGAGCGCATCCTGCCGATTTAAAAAAAAAAATGCTTTTCTGCCCAGGGGGTCCTTGTGGGACCCCCTGAGCAGACCTAGGGGGTCAGGGTGTTTCTACCCTGCCCCCTTTGTGCGCTTTGCGCACTTGTTTCTGTCCCTCGGTTCTACCGAGGGACAAAATGGCTGCCAACACTTCCTGATTTGGAGTGTTGACAGCCACTTGAAAGCCAATTAGCATGCACCTCGTGATCGGGAGGGTGCGCGAATCCGACGCGGCCATAGATATATATGTGATTTTCCTTTTGATTTTCTCTGGAACTACTGAACGGATTTACACCATTTAACAAAAAGGGTTCTTTCTGAACCAAGAACTACCTCTTTGCCAAATTTGGTGTAATTCCGTTCAGCAGTTCGGGCTGTAGCTGTGTCTAAAGTTTCCTATGGGAAAATGAATGGGGAAAACACGTTTTGGGACCCCCCTTTTTTCTCGGCCCCCGCTTGACGAGTCACCCCGAAACTTTCAGGGTAGGAGCGGACCGGAGCGGGCCATAAAGTTTGAAAATTTCGCGAAGATTCGTCAACTGGCAAGAGAGTTATTTCAAATAGAATGTCGCGGATTTCCTATGGAAAATAGGTCCTAACTATAACTATCTACTGGCGACCGCCAGTAGATAATATATATATATATATATATATATATATATATATATATATATATATATATATATAATATATAATCCCTTATGGAACTAACCTCACCACTTCCCCCTCACTAACCTTTCCATTTCTATTTTCAGGACAGGGAACAGACTTATACAAGCTACAGACCGACACCTCACCATCTTTGACCATCACTTTCCTTCACTTCTCGCTTCTTTAACGAAACATGGCTTGGTGCACCAAAGCCGCTTCCCCTCTTTACCCCCAAATAGCAACCCCAATCCTTCTCGCCTCCTTGCCTCCGATGACTCGTGATGCACCGCGGTGCCACCCTCTGACAAGATGTGCAACCCGATAGCCCCCCTAGAAGTGTGCTTACGTCAAGACTTAACTAAAATTACCTCAATCAAACCCACCTTTACCAACGAAAACACAGTAATTCAACTCGCTTGCTCACACCTTGCGCCACATGGCGACAGAACCAATTCAAGACCGTCTACGACGGAGTCCTCCTTGGACTCAACCCTCGCTCCTAATGCAGACATGGCTCAGCCTGCACTATCTGTCTGCCTTTCCAACCCAAATGATACTGGTCTCCCCTTTAACAAAGCTCACTTAACTTTTTTAAATGCAAGACCCGATGCATATCCGTCCACTCCCAGTACAGAAACCTTCACTGGCAGAATCACCCAGCTCCTGAAACGATTAGACTAAAAACTTGATCTCCTAGCCAAAGACATCTCGCATGTAAAGAATGACCTCATGATCCAGACTAAGTATGCCCACTATCACACCCATGACATGGAGAAGATGTCTCCCCTTTCAGGCTCTCCAATTGTTAGCCAACATACATACTGGTCCTCTACTCCCCTGAGTCGATCGTCCCACAGACCCCACCGAGCCTTTAGCCCCATGTCAGCTTGTGAGGCTGTGGAACTCTGCGAATCTTACATTACACTGAACCAAAAAATGATCTACAAACCTCCTTCCACTATTCCAGTTATTGTGGGTTCAAATAGAATCCCTCGAATTATCACATCGCCTCGACCTCCTGCTCAATACACCACCATCCAGACAATTGATACATCTAACAATAGTCCCAGATCTCTATTGTGCATGCTCCTTAACTGCAGATTAGCAGTTAAACATGCCACAGATATTGCCGAATCTATTCTTGACAAAGAAATAGATATCGCATTCTTCACCGAGTCATGGCTTAACGAACACTCAACGCCCATACTTGACATGTTAGCTCCTCCTGGATACTCCATCATTAGACAGGACAGACAAAAGAGAAAAGGTGGCGGAATAGCAATCATTCACAAAGATGGAATCCATCTTTCAACCGTAGAGACCTCAAAATACTCGACTTTCGAATACCTCGGAGTAGAACTCACTGCCAAAGGCAGCTCTCCTATCAAACTCCACACCATCTACCACCCTCCTGGT
>CAWUFW010030302.1:0-17493 GCA_963921515.1 Calotriton arnoldi
AGTGACCAAATGAAAGAGGACCACACCAGGTATATATTTAAAATATATGTATTTAGTCTTAAACACACCCCTCTAGTCTCTTTATGAGGCTAGAGTTCGAAATACATAAGTTACAAGTCAGTTGTCAACAGTAATAGCACAAATACACGTTTGAGCCCTAGGGCGTACCAAACCATATACCAATAAAGTGGTATAAGAACCACAACTGAGCTAGACACAAGGCCTAGAGCCTGTAGAAGTGCTTGGCCCTCAAGGAACCACCCAAGGTAGTGACACAGGGGACCCACGGGGGACACGTGCAGTGTGAGAACACAGCCGCGAGCCGCCGTTGACTTCTATGGGGAATGTCGCGGTTGGAGTTTTAGAGAAAAGGACACTTAGAGGAGGACTTGGAGCAAACCCCTTTAGAACTAGGTCGTTCTAGAGTCTATACCCACGGGAGCACCGGAGTACTCGAGTTACCTCACCCAGGAAGCCGGGTGCATAGGTGTCTTTCGGGGTCGGGTCTCGGCGTCGTTTTCAATGGTGATCTGCTGCAAAGTGCTGCTGGCGACCAAGTCGAAAGTGTTCGGGTGGATCAAAGGTGGATCGAAGATCTGAAGAACATGAAAGCAGAGGGGACAGAGTCTGGGTCACTAGCCAGTGACCAGGAAGGTGATGAGCAGATGCCCACCGATGTCGGGTGCTTCAGGTAGGTTGACGGTCGTCTTGACTCTTCAGCCACGAGGTCCAGGAGGCGTCAACGACAATGAGGAGCTGGATTCGAGCTGTCTCATAACGTCTGTCGATTTCAGGGGTGTCGGTGACTGGATTGGACCCCACAAGCCTTGGCAACAGCAAGTCTTGTGGAAATAGAAAAAGGATGTTGATGCAGACCAGCAAGGTCTGGGGGACTCACCCAGCAAGGGTAAGTCAGGGCACGTCTGGAGCAATCAGGGAAGCCCAATCAGAAGAAGAGTTGCCTTCGGGAGGGCCCACTAGCCAACGGACTAGCGACCGCGAAGGAGCCTCAAGTGGACACACTTGGAGCTGACTCACAGGACACTCGTGGAGTGGAGGCCAGTGATCTTCAGTGCAGTTGGTGCTAGAGGCGGGGGCTACTCGAAGCCCAAAGCACAACTTCGTGGGAGACCCAGAAGAGGATGCACTTGCAAAAGTACTTGATGTCCAGGGGTCACGGTTCCACGTTACCCACAACATCTATGGGCCTCAGCTTTGCTGGGGACTCAGGGCAGTCTCGGCGAAGTCTGAAAATCTACCTCTGGTGATGCAAAGACTTCGGCATCCAGCAGGAGCTTCAGTGATGCAGACCGGACAATTGCTTCTTAGGTGCCTGCCAAGCAGGGGAGTCACTCCTTGACCCCAAGGGAGATTCTTCAGTCCTCTAATCTTCAAGTAGAGCATCGAAGGTCCAGGATTCAGTGTCAGAGTTTCGTCCAGGGTAATCTAAAGTCCTAAGGACTGGGGTCCCATACTTATACTAAGTTAGGGGGTTGGACATACTCTGGGGACCCACCTATGGGAGGGTCAGGGAAGAGGGGTGGTTACACCCATTCCCTTTGTCCAGTTTCGTGCCAGAGCAGGGGCAGGTAGCCCCTGCAACCGGTTTGAACTGGCATATGCACAGGGACACCAAGGGTGCCCCCAGTGCAGGACTTCTGAGCACCAGAGAGTGCTCCCGCCCAGCCCCAATACACATTACCCTGTCTGGGGAGGTGGTTACACCTCCCTACGACAGGAAACCTGTTGTCCAGGCCTCCCCTGCCGGAGTTTCAGTCAGCAGCAGGAGGCCAGACCCGTGTCTGTGGCAGCGGCATCCATCTTGCGATGCCAGGGCTCTGGAAAGAAGTTACTGGGTAGCCCGGTGTGTACATGTCTCTCCCTCTAGAAGGGTGGAATGCTACCCCCGCCGCCAGGACTGGCAGGGGGGTAGTATTCCAAGATGTTTGACACCAAACACGACATGTTTTGGTGCAGCCAGTCCAAAGTTTAGCATTGTACCGCGAGGATATAATGCGCTTAAGAGTATATGGTCAGGCTGTACCACAAACAGCATCAGAGGAGGGACTCCGAACGCTGTAGAGGGGCTCTGCTCATGCAGGGGCACCCTCTCACATAAGAACCAAGCACTCTGCCTTCAGGATTGGTAAGGCCTGCCATAGGAGTGACTTCTAGGTTTATATGTGTGTGCAATGGTAGTGATATAGGTAGCCTATACCACAGTAAGGGGTGCATGCACCACCTTACCCAGGCTGCAGTAGCAGACCTGTGGTGTTATTTTGGATGGCCTTCCGGGGTGGCACAATACATGCTGCAGGCCCTGGTAGGCCTCTGAGGTACCTATGCCCTGGGTACATAGTATACCATATACTAGGGACTTATAAGGGCACTCCAGATTCCAATCAGAGATGTGCCTAAGGCACATGGAAACCATTTTAGAGAGGAAGCAGCTAGGCTGGGGTTCTGATTAGCAGGGCCCCAGCCAGACTAAAGTAAAAAAACAGTGAAGCATCAGCAAAAAGTGGGGGTACCCATGTGAAGCAGATCCTACTCTCCTACAGGGCCCTCCTCTCATCTCGCTGTTAAACCATAGCCCTGCTTTACAGACCGCTCTTCTCTACCCGGGTGCTGTGACCTTGCCACTGGTTGGGGACAAATCTGGCTCTATCACTGGTCAGGGCATGCCGGTAGTGTTGGGGCTTGAGCCCTGATTCTCTATGGGATAAGGCCTACTTCAGAAGCTCGAGCCTAGCCAGACCCCATTTCGTTCCTCGGCCACTCCCAGCAGCCCTCTTGGGCTTGCAGCTCTCACCTCTGGTGTGCCGCCCTCGGGGCCCGCAGCTTTCTGCTACAGAGTTCCTGCGCTGGGTGGAGACAAGTCGGCTACTCTCTGGGTGCTGTCTGGCACACTGCGGGGGCCTCACGTTGCGTGCAGCCAGGCTCTTCCTTCTCTACTTGTCCCGGACTATGTCGCACACTCACTGCTGTACCGGGTGTCTCCCCTCACACCGCATAGAACTCCACACAGCAACTCCGGCACAGCTCTCAGAGTTTCCGCCCAGGCCCGAAGGTCGGCCTCGCTGCGCTCCATGCTTTGTCCTCTGGCCCACTGGTTTGAATGTTTCCGATCCGAGACCAGGTATGCCATTGCACGCAGGTCTTCATGGGTGATCTGTGTGTGCCCGGTATGCTTAGGGCAAATTCAGCGCTATACAGAGACCCAGATTCGCTGTTAGATGCTGGTGAACCGGCCTCGGCAAGTGGAGCTCACAAGAAACGCTGCTACCCAGCCGCCATCTTGGCCACGCCCCTTTCTAAGGTTTTTTTAAATGCTAATTTCTAACTATGCCTACATAGATAGGACATGTGCAGAATGAGGAAGAAAGGACAGAAAGAAGCAGGAGAGGTGCAGAAAGAGGAAGAAAGGTGCAGAAAGAAGCAAGAGAAATGCAGAAAGAGGCAACAGATGTCCAGAAAGAGGAAAAAAGGTGCAGAAAGAAGCAAGAGATGTGCAGAAAGAACCAACAGAGGTGCAGAAAGAGGCCTACTCTGACTTACCTTAAAACAGACTCATACAAAGTAGCCTGATCACTAATCCTTCTCCCAAGATGTCTTAAACCTCACTTTTCTCTTGAAGGTTCACTATTAATCGGCTGCTCAGAATGTTAGGCCTACCAAATATAAAACAGCAATCCTAAGCATATCACTGTTATAAGTCTGACCAAGTGGGTGAAGGTATGCATGAGTGTCTATGCTTTTACCTACTGACATGTTAAATGAAAATAAACATACAAGTACTTGAATACCTGTGTTTCAAACAGAATACTCTGTAAATTTGTATACAAAAAGGTGTATGCATTTCATTCTGCTCACAGTACAGGGCACATGGGTATTCAATAGTATATTTGAGGGGCTGTATAACACATATATACATAAGACATGTCTGCCTGTGCAACCGAATGAAAGAGCAGAACTGAGAAGATTTGACCACCTTTAGGAGAAGTTACCCGCTTTTCAAGCTACCATCTTCATATGCATAACACATGTAAGAATGCATGTACAAGTAGACATATAGCTCAGTCACAAGAGCACACAGACATTTAAACTTGACAGCTTGCACTTCCCATTTGAGTACAGAAAGAGGCGAGAGAAGTTCAGAAAGAAGCAAGAGAGTTGCAGAAACAGGCAAAAGATGTGCAGAAAGAGGGAACAGGGGTGCAGACAGAGGCAATAGAAGTGCAGAAATTTGCAAGAGAGGTACAGAAAGAAGCAAGAGCAGTGCAGAAAGAACCAACAGAGGTGCAGAAAGAGGCAAGAGGGGTACAGAAAGAGGCAAGAGAAGTGCAGAAAGAAGCAAAAGAGGTGGAGAAAGAAGCAAGAGGGTTTAAAAAGAGACAAGAGAGGTGCAGAAAGAGAGAAGAAGGGTACAGAAAGAACCAACAGAGGTGCAGAAAGAGGCAAGAGGGGTGCAGAAAGAGGCAAGAGAAGTGCAGAAAGAAGGAACAGAGGTGCAGAAGGAGGCAAGAGAACTGCAGAAAGAGGCAAGAGAGTTTCAGAAACAGGCAAGAGAGGTGCAGAAAAAGGTAACAGGGGTGCAGAAGGAGGCAAGAGAGGTGCAGAAAGAGGGAAGAGGGGTGCAGAAAGAGGCAAGAGGAGTGCAGAAAGAAGCAAGACAGGTAGCAGAAAAAAGCAAGAGAAGTGCAGAAAAAAGCAAGAGCAGTGCAGAAATAACAAACAGAGGTACAGAAGGAGGCAAGAGGGGTGCAGAAAGAGGCAAGAGGGGTGCAGAAATTTGCAAGGGTGATGCAGAAAGAAGCAAGAGCAGTACAGAAAGAACCAACAGAGGTACAGCAACAGGAAAGAGGGGTGCAGAAATAGGCAACAGAGGTGCAGAAGGAGAAAAGAGAACTGCAGAAAGATGCAAGAGAGTTGTAAAAACAGGCAAGAGAGATGCAAAAAAGAGAAAAGAGGTGCAGAAAGAGGCAAGAAAAGTGCAGAAAGAGGGAAGAAGGGTGCAGAAAGAGGGAAGAAGGGTGCAGAAAGAGGCAAGAGGGATGCAGAAAGAAGCAAGAGAGGTGCAGAAAGAAGCCACAGAGGTGCAGAAAGAGGCAAGAGGGGTGCAGAAAAAGGCAAGAGAAGTGCAGAAAGAAGCAACAGAGGTGCAGAAGGAGGCAAGAGAAGTGCCGAAAGAGGCAAGAGAGTTGCACAAACAGGCAAAAGAGGTGCAGAAAGAAGCAATAGCAGTGCAAAAAGAAACAACAGAGGTGCAGAAGGAGGCAAGAGGGGTACAGAAAGAGGCGAAAGAAGTGCAGAAACAAGCAAAAGATGTGCAGGAAGAGGCAAGAGAGGTGCAGAAAGAGGCAAGAGAGGTGCAGAAAGAGGCAACAGAGGTGCAGAAGGAGGCAAGAGAAGTGCAGAAAGAGGCAAGAGAGTTGCAGAAACAGGCAAAAGTGGTCGAGCCCAAGCACCACCTGTGACTCCTTCAGTGACCGCACAGAGCGTAGCTCTTTGTCCCAAATAAAGGAAAGCCGAAAGGGGTGACCCCAACGGTATCTGACTCCTTTTTTGCATAGGTAGGTTGTGGCTGGCTTCAAGGCTTTACATCGTTGAAGGGTGAGCGGTGACATGTCCTGGTAATTGCCAACTTGAAGCCCCTCAAACGCCAGTGTCACTTTGTCTCTGGTGGTGGCCATTATGATCTCCTTCTGTTGGAAAGAGTGGAGACATGTGAGATTGTCCTGTTGTTTAGTCCCGGGTCCCTGGCCGGGTGGCCTGCATGGTGAGTGTGATCTAGGATGACTTCTTTGACTCCTAGTGCCGGTGCCACATGACGGAAGAAGCGGATCACCCAGTCTTCTAACTTTGCCCCATCCCCCAAGAGAGGTACGCCTTTGATGCGTATGTTGGATCTCCGAGAGCGATTCTAGAGGTCCTCAAGGCAGAGGTATAGCTCCTAGTTCCGGTCTCTGAGCTCCAGCAACTCTCAGGTCTGTTCGGTAATCTCCTCCCTCCGGTCACCATTCCTTTAAAGGGAGTCAACCCGGTCACCAATTTCCCATACCTCCGCTCTGTTCTGCTTGATGTTGGAGGCGACATCCTGTCTCAGGCTCGCGAAGTCCTCTCTCAGTGTCCTGAAAAGTTGCTCCAGAAAGCTGCGAGTGATGGGCTCCTCTGGCCGCTCACCAGGAGAGTCCATATCATTATCCTGTTGCTGGGCCATCATCTGGTCTACCTTCTTGGTGCCTGGTTTCTGCAGGAGATCCTTGATCGTGGGGTCTTTCTTTGTGCGGTGTGCGGTCATCTCTGCAGGGCCCTAGTACTCGCTCCCCAGTGGCGCGATCACTCAGAGTCGACTCGGGCAAGGTCTCAGGCCCCTTAAGTGGCCCCGGTCCAGGCGAGGAACTGGAGCTCCCCTGCATGGTCGAATTCACCGGATGTCTAGCGTGCGTTATGGTGTCGCTTTAGCTCCAGCACTGAACCTCAGTGAGTATGTCTGTCATGCTCCTAAGGGCCCTGGAAGTGTGCGTGCCTCTCAGCCCCAGGACCAGCAATTGTAACCCAGTCGGAGGGATGCACAACTTTAGTGGATCCGCCTCATGTTGTAGAACTCGGCTTCGGGCCTCAAACCTGTTGCAATGCGCTGACTTAGGAGTTAGGGCCTTCCTCTCATCTCGCTGTTAAACCATAGCCCTGCTTTACAGACGGCTCTTCTCTCACCAGGTGCTGTGACCTTGCCACTGGTTGTGGACAAATCTGGCTCTATCACTGGTCAGGGCATGCCGGTAGTGTTGGGGCTTGGGCCCTGATTCTCTATGGGATAAGGCCTACTTCAGAAGCTCGGGTCGAGCCAGACCCCGTTTCGTTCCTCGGCCACTCCCAGCAACCCCCTTGGGCTTGCAGCTCTCACCTCTGGTGTGCCACCCTCGGGGCCAGCAGCTTTCTGCTACACAGTTCCTGCGTTGAGGAGAGACAGGTCGGTTTCTCTCTGGGTGCTGTCTGGCACACTGCGGGTGTAGGAAGGTGGAATCTGACTATATGGTTGCCCCCACTTTTTTCCTGGTGTTTTGCTGGTTTATGACTTAGTTGGACTGGGATCCTGCTATTCAGGGCCCCAGTCTATCTGCTTCCTCTATAAAATGGTTTCCATGTGCCTTAGGCACATCTCTGATTGGAATCTGGAGTGCCCTTATAAGTCCCTAGTATATGGTATACTATGTACCCAGGGCATAGGTACCTCAGAGGCCTACCAGGGGCTGCAGCATGTATTGTGCCACCCCTGGAAGGCCAGCCAAAGCACACCACAGGTCTGCTACTGCAGCCTGGGTAAGGTGGTGCATGCACCCCTTACTGTGATATAGGCTACCTATATCACTACATACATACACACATATAAACCTATAAGTCACTCCTATGGCAGGCCTTATCAATCCTGAAGGCAGAGTGCGTCGTTCCTATGTGAGAGGGTGCCCCTGCATGAGCTGGGCCCCTCTGCAGCATTCGGAGACCCTTCTCTGATGCTGTTTGTAGTGCAGCCCGACCATATACTCTTAAGCGCATTATAACCTCGCGTTAAATGCTAACTTTGGGATGGCTGCACGGAAACATGTCGTGTTTGGTGTCAAACATCTTGGAATACTACCCCCCGCCAGTTCTGGTGGCGGGGGTAGCATACCACCCTTCTAGAGGGAGAGACATGTACACACCGGTATACCCGGTACTGACTTTCCAGAGCCCTGGCATCACAAAATGGATGCCGCTGCCACAGACACAAGTCTGGCCTCCTGCTGCTGACCGAAACTCCGGCAGGGGAGGCCTGGACAATGGGTTTCCTGTCCCAGGGAGGTGTAACCACCTCCCCAGACAGGATAGTGTGTATTGGGGCTGGGCGGGAGCACTCTCTGGTGCTTTGAAGTCCTGCACTGGGGGCACATTTGGTGTCCCTGTGCATACCCCAGTTCAAACCGGCTCAGGGGCTTCCAGCCCCTGCTCTGGCGTGAAACTGGACAAAGGGAAAGGGTGTAACCACCCCTCTGCCCTGACCCTCCCATAGGTGGGGCCACAGAGTATGTCCAACCCCTACCTTAGTATGAGTATGGGACCCCAGTCCTTAGGACTTTAGATTTACCTGGACGAAACTCTGACACAGAATCCTGAACCTTCGACGCTCTACTTTAAGATTAGAGGACTGAAGAATCTCCCTTGGGGTCAAGGAGTGACTCCCCTGCTTGGCAAGCACCAACAAAGCAATTGTCCGGTCTGCATCGCTGAAGCTCCCGCCGGACGCTGAAGTCTTTGGATCACCAGAGGTGGATTTCCAGACTTCCCCGAGGCTACCCTGAGTCCCCAGCAGAGCTGAGGCCCGTGGCTATCGTGGGTAATGTGGAACCATGACCCCTGGACACCGTGTACTTTTGTAAGTGCATCCTCTTCTGGGTCTTCCACAAAGTTGTGCTTTGGGCTCTGAGTAGCCCCAGCCTCTAGCACCGACTGCACCGAAGATCACTGGCCTCCACTCCACGAGTGTCCTGTGAGCCAGCTCCACGTGCGTCGACTTGAGGCTCCTTCGCGGTCACTAGTCCGTTGGCTAGTAGGCCCTCCCGAAGGCCAATCTTCTTCTGCTTGGGCTCCCTGGTTGCTCCAGGCGTGCCCTGACTTACCTTCGCTGGGTGAGTCCCACAGACCTTGCTGGTCTGCAACATCGTCCTTCTTCTATTTCCACGAGACTTGCTGTTGCCAAGGCTTGTTGGGTCCAATCCGGTCGCCAATACCCCTGCAATCGACAGACGTTTCGTGGGACAGCTCAAATCCAGCTCCTGGTCATCGTCGACGCCTCCTGGACCTCGTGGCTGAAGAGTCAAGATGACTGTCAACCTACCTGAAGCACTTGACATCGGTTGGCATCCGCTCATCGCCTTCCTGGTCACTGGCTAGTGACCCAGACTCTGTCCCCTCTGCTTTCAGGTTCTTCAGATCTTCGATCCACCTTTGGATCCACCCGAACACTTTCGACTTAGTGTGAGAAGTTGGCCTGGTATATGCTGTTCACTAATTAAAGTGGACACCTTGCACCAGGGCAAATCGACTCTTATGGTAGATAGGTTTAAGACAACCTTTTAAAGAAAGCTATCCTAGTGGTAGCTGTGGAGAGCAGCCTTCAGGCTAAGTCTCGGAGGAATGTAAAGCAGCTTGTTTTACCATATAATCTCTTGAATCACCAAATGAAAAGACACCACACAGGTATATATATCAAATATATATGTATTTATTTCTAAATAACTCTCTACTAATCTCTTTATGAGATTAGAAGACAAACATATGCACAAATCAACGTTTCACAATAAGTTAAGCACAAAATATGGCTGGGGCCCTAGGGCGTACCAGACCATATACTAAAAAGGACTTAGCAACAACGACTTGCAGGGAGACAAGGCCTAGGGCCTTCAGAAGTGCTGGGGCCTCACGAAACCACCCAAGGCAGGTAAGTAAAGGACCCACGGGGGACGCGTGCAGTGTGGATACACAGGCGCGGATCGCCGTTAACTTCAATGGGGCAAGTCGCGGTTGGAAATTAAGAGTTCTAGGAGACTTCGGGAGAACCTACAAGCAAGTCACTTACAGGGTAAGTAGTTCTAGGGCCCACACCCACAGGAGCACCGTAGTGCTGGAGTTACCTCACCCAGGGAAGCCGGGTGCATAGGTTTCCTTTGGTGTCGGGTCGCGGCGTCGTTTTCAACGGCGAACAAAGAAGACTTGCTGCTAGCGGGAGCTGAAGAAGTGTCCGGTGGAATCCAAGCCTGGATTCTGAAGAAGGATGACCTGAAAGCAGAGGGGACAGTGTTCAAAGTCACTTGGCAGTGACTCGGGGCAAGGAAGATGGATGCCCACCGTCGTCGGTTGATTCAGGTCGGTTGTGGGTGCCTTGACTCTTCAGCCACGAGGTCCAGGAGGCGTCGACGACGACCAGGAGCTGGATTCTGTGTGTCCCACGAAGTCTGCAGCTTACTGCGGTGTCGGCAACTCGTTTGGAGCCAACAAGCCTTGGCAACAGCAAGTCTCGGGGAGATGAAGAAAAGTCGATGGCGCAGACCAGCAAGGTCTGAGGGACTCACCCAGCGAAGGTAAGTCAGGGCAGGCCTGGAGCAACCAGGGGAGCCCTTTGGTTTCTTTAAGAAGTCTTCTGGGGACCCACAAGCCAGCGGGCAAGGGATCGCAAAGACACCTCGGGCGGAATCACTCAACAGGGGCCCACGGTCACTCGGGACGGTGTAGGCCTCTGATCTTCGGAGGGATTCCTGCTGGAGGTCGGGACCACACGTGGTCCAAAGCACAAGTTCGTAGAACGTTGTGAAGGGGTTGCACTCGACAATAGTGCACGGTACCCAGGGGTCGCGGTTCCTCGTTACTCGTGGGGTCCACTTGCCTCAGCTTCGCTGGGGACTCACGATGGCCTGGGAGAGGTCAGGAAATCCACTTCTTGGGCTGCAGGGACTTCGGACTCCGGCGGGAGCGGCGTAGTTTGCGACCGTCGTTGTCGTTTTGGTGCCTGCCAAGCAGGGGAGTCACTCCTTGACTCCAAGGGAGATTCTTCTGTCTTCCAAAGGTAGTGGAACGTCGAAGGGCCAGGATTCTTCTGTAGAGCGTCGTCCAGGGGTTATCTGCTTTGCAATGGCAAGGTTCCCCCTCTTATACTAAAAAGAGGGGATGGACTAGCTCTATGACCCCACCTATGGGAGGGTCAAGGGAGGGGTGGCTACACCCACTTCCCTTTGTCCAGTTTCGCGCCAGAGCAGGGGCAGGTGGCCCCTGAGCTGGTTTGAACTGGCATATGCACAGAGGAGCCTTCTGCTCCCCCAGTGCAGGACTTCAAAGCACTCTAAGAGTGCACCCACCCAGCCCCAATACACTAAACCCTGTCTGGAAGGTGGTTACACCTCCCTGTGACAGGATGCCTATTGTTGGGCTTCCTCCACTGTGAGTTTCGGTCATCAGCAGGAGGGCAGCCCAGTGTCTGTGACTGGTGGCATCCATTTTGTGATGCCAGGGCTCTTTAGGATTCTACCGCGTTTCCACAGCAGGTACATGTCTTATCCCTCTAGAAGGGTGGAATGCTACCCCCGCCGCCAAGATTGGCGGGGGGTAGTATTCCAAGATGTTTGACACCAAACACGACATGTTTTGATGCAGCCATTCCAAAGTTAGCATTTACCGCGAGGATATAATGCACTTAAGAGTATATGGTTTAACCGCATCCACAAACAGCACCAGAGAATGGACTCTGAGAACTGCAGAGGGGCCCTGCTCATGCAGAGGCACCCCCTCACATAGAAGCCAAGCACCCTGCCCTCAGGATTGATAGGGCCTGCCATAGGGGTGACTGATAGGTTTATATGTGTGTGCAGGAGAGATATAGGAAACCTATATCTCAGTGAAGGGTGCTAGCACCACCTCACCCAGGCTGCAGTAGCAGGCCTGTGGTGTCAGATTTAGTCTGCTTCCCAGGGGTGGCATAATACATGCTGCAGCCCCTGGTAGGCCTGTGAAGTACCTATGCCCTTGGCACCTAAGGTACCATATACTAGGGACTCATAAGGCACCACAGTAACCAATCACTAGTGCACCTAGAGTGCACTCCATGTCATTTAGAGAGAGCAGATAGACTGGGGCCCTGAATAGCAGGATCCCAGTCCAACTAAGTCATAAACCAGCAAAACACCATAAAAAAAGTGGGGGCAACCATATAGTCAGATTCCACCTTCCTACATAACACCCCCAAACGAAAGGAGATAAGGCTAACCTTGACCAGTTGAGCCTATATTGACTAAGTGGCCATATAAGGAAGCACCTGCACTAGCATGGTTGCCCCCTATGTTATGGTCCACTAAGCAATCCCTCGCCCTAAGGGTAAGAGAGGGTCTCCACCATGGGGAATCACTACCTCTGGTGTGCTTAGGTAAAGTACAAGGCCGGTGAGGTGTCTGAGTAGGGAAGTGAGGCCCTAGGAATGTTGGCCTCAGCTTCCTCAGATCACTGGTCACCATGTATGCCTGTCTTTCCATGACTGAGTTGCACTTTGCTCTAAGGGTCAACCTTTGGCTGCCTACAGCTGGGGGTTGGGTCCCTTTGGATGGAACACTGGAGGGACATGGCAGGTTTGGAACCTTCTGGTCCCAGGTTTGCCCTTGCCTACCAGAGTCCTTCTGGGGGAGGTCCCTACATAAAGGTATGGGGGATCCCTCAGTGTGTAGAGGAATTTTCACCTGGCTAGGGCTACTAGACTGGGTGCCCCTAATCTGCTGATGGGGGCTTCCTCTGGACAGGGGGCCCGGGGGGTCCACTGACCTCCCTGACCTCTGCAGCCCTGGGCTGACTGAGGCAGGGTAGAGAGGGGCAGGTTACCTGCTCCAGACTGGGTACCACCTTGGAAGGGTCCTCTGCCATCAGGGGTGTGGCCAGGCCAGGCCTGACTACCTCTGTGGCAGTTCCTTCACTAGGGGTAGGGTCAGTTCCCTGAGGAGGCTGACCCTTACCTACTGTCTGGGGGAAGAAGACTTTTCTTCAACCCTTGTGCTCTCTTTTGGGGGAGAGTGGGCCATTCTTTCAGGCTCCATCTCTCCAAATTCTTGGGCTGGGGCTGTGGCCATCACAGCCCCACTAACTCTTGCAGGGACGCCCAACATCCTAAGATGGGTTTGGTGTTCAACTTCAGCCCAGGCTGAAATTTCCAAATCATTGCCCATCAGGCAATCTACAGGTAGGGTTGGGGACACTGCCACTCTTTTGGGCCTGTGACCCCCTCCCAGCTGAGATTGACTATGGCCATGGGGTGATCTGTTCTGACACCATCAATGTTGGTCACCTGGTATTTAAACTCAGGTAAAAGCTGGTGAGGGGGACTAGTTTCCCTGCCACCATGGTGACACTAGCCCCTGTGTCCCTAAATGCCACAGCTTTCTGACCATTAATCATTGGCTCCAGTCTGTACCTGCCCAATGCTATGGGACCCATGGTAAAGGTGGCATATCCTACACCACCATCAGAATCTGAGGAGTCTGTTGAGGGGGTCCTGTCTAAACTAGGGCCCACCTCTGTTCCTCTTGCAAACGCACCTAACTTTTTGGGTGCACTACTCCCAACTGGAGGATTACTACTGGTAGTACCAGGAGGGGTGGTAGTAGTTGTTGGAGGAACATTTTCTTTATTGCCATTCCTGGGACAACTGGGATCAGATTTCCAGTGCCCAGGCTTTTTACAGACATGGCAATAGGGTTTCTTTTCAGGAGAGGAAGGAGTTTGGGACCCACCCCGGAAGAGGAATTTTGGGGCCCTGTAGTGGACTTATCCTTGGATTTATCCCCACCTTTCTCTTGGGACTTGGTAGAATCTTTCTTGTGGTCACCACCCTGATTCTTAGGCCTTACCCTGGTTCTGACCCATTTGTCTGCCTTCTTTCCCAATTCTTGGGGAGAGGTCAGATCAGAGTCCACCAGGTACTGGTGTAAAAGCTGGTTTTGACAATTATTAAGGATCTGTTCTCTCATCATTAGATTATAAAATCCTTTGAAATCAGTAACCCTACTGCCAACCAGCCAACCCTCCAGAGCCTTGGATGCACAATCTACAAAGTCTGTCCAGTCCTGAGTCTGTGCCTTCTGGGTATCTCTGAACTTCAACCTGTACTGCTCAGTGGTTAAGCCAAACCCATCTATCAGTGCACTCTTCAGGACCTCATAATCATCAGCATCCTCCTCTCTAACAGTGAGGAGCTTGTCTCTTCCTTTATCTGAAAAGGAGAGCCACAAGATTGCTGCCCACTGCTTTTGGGGGACCTGCTGTACTCTACAGGCCCTCTCCATAGCAGTTATCCACTTGTGGATATCATCCCCACTCTGGTAGGGAGGAACAACCTTGCTCAGGTTCCTATGGTCAGGAATATATTCTCTGCCTCTAGGGACACTGTTGCTGCCACCAGGGGTTCTAACCCCTCTTTTCTAGAAGCTCTCTGGATCTCCAGGGCTTCCCTATCCAGTGCCAACTGCTTGGTTCTGAGGGCCACTCTGGCTTCCTCATACTGGAGCAGTTTGCACCTTCTCTCAGAGGAGGTCTCTCTTAAGGGAAAGTATGAGTTCCTCTGCTGGACAAATTCTCTGCCAGAGTGATAAGAGTGGTCAGATTCCCTGGAAGGGGATCTGTGCCTCTCCTCCTCTCTGTCAGTTCTCTTATGGAGAATTCCTCTGTCCTTTTCAGGCCCCTTGGAGCCTGGCCCTTCAATCACAGAGTCTTGGTCATTCTGATTTTCATCATCTGACCCAGATACTATGACTGACCCACCCACTGATTCAGACCCTTTAGCTCCTAGAGCCAATCTAAGGTCATCTGCTGTCAGCAGATCTATCAGGTGTAGTGTTGAGGGACTCTGTCCTAGCCTCAGGTGTCTGTCAACACACATGGCTCTCAAGTCAGAGAAAGCCATGTCCTTATACTGAGGCTGAGTGGATCCACTGGGTCCACCCCTTAAGGACATTCTAGTGTTGTGCAGTGTTGTACTACCTACACTAGTTTGTGGCCTACTGATCCTAGCTTGAGCTGTGGAAAGGGTGTGCTATCCCTTGGCACACAGCTCTAAGTTCAGTAGAACTTATTGATACTAAGCTTGACTTTATATGTACCTTGAGTACCTATAATGGTTTTCAGTTAGTAATTCAAATAGAGATTTTCTGGTAAAACAATGGCAAGCTGGAATCCCACACGCTGCCCACCAATGTGAGAAGTTGGCCTGGTATATGCTGTTCACTAATTAAAGTGGACACCTTGCACCAGGGCAAATCGACTCTTATGGTAGATAGGTTTAAGACAACCTTTTAAAGAAAGCTATCCTAGTGGTAGCTGTGGAGAGCAGCCTTCAGGCTAAGTCTCGGAGGAATGTAAAGCAGCTTGTTTTACCATATAATCTCTTGAATCACCAAATGAAAAGACACCACACAGGTATATATATCAAATATATATGTATTTATTTCTAAATAACTCTCTACTAATCTCTTTATGAGATTAGAAGACAAACATATGCACAAATCAACGTTTCACAATAAGTTAAGCACAAAATATGGCTGGGGCCCTAGGGGCGTACCAGACCATATACTAAAAAAGGGACTTAGCAACAACGACTTGCAGGGAGACAAGGCCTAGGGCCTTCAGAAGTGCTGGGGCCTCACGAAACCACCCAAGGCAGGTAAGTAAAGGACCCACGGGGGACGCGTGCAGTGTGGATACACAGGCGCGGATCGCCGTTAACTTCAATGGGGCAAGTCGCGGTTGGAAATTAAGAGTTCTAGGAGACTTCGGGAGAACCTACAAGCAAGTCACTTACAGGGTAAGTAGTTCTAGGGCCCACACCCACAGGAGCACCGTAGTGCTGGAGTTACCTCACCCAGGAAGCCGGGTGCATAGGTTTCCTTTGGTGTCGGGTCGCGGCGTCGTTTTCAACGGCGAACAAAGAAGACTTGCTGCTAGCGGGAGCTGAAGAAGTGTCCGGTGGAATCCAAGCCTGGATTCTGAAGAAGGATGACCTGAAAGCAGAGGGGACAGTGTTCAAAGTCACTTGGCAGTGACTCGGGGCAAGGAAGATGGATGCCCACCGTCGTCGGTTGATTCAGGTCGGTTGTGGGTGCCTTGACTCTTCAGCCACGAGGTCCAGGAGGCGTCGACGACGACCAGGAGCTGGATTCTGTGTGTCCCACGAAGTCTGCAGCTTACTGCGGTGTCGGCAACTCGTTTGGAGCCAACAAGCCTTGGCAACAGCAAGTCTCGGGGAGATGAAGAAAAGTCGATGGCGCAGACCAGCAAGGTCTGAGGGACTCACCCAGCGAAGGTAAGTCAGGGCAGGCCTGGAGCAACCAGGGAGCCCTTTGGTTTCTTTAAGAAGTCTTCTGGGGACCCACAAGCCAGCGGGCAAGGGATCGCAAAGACACCTCGGGCGGAATCACTCAACAGGGGCCCACGGTCACTCGGGACGGTGTAGGCCTCTGATCTTCGGAGGATTCCTGCTGGAGGTCGGGACCACACGTGGTCCAAAGCACAAGTTCGTAGAACGTTGTGAAGGGGTTGCACTCGACAATAGTGCACGGTACCCAGGGGTCGCGGTTCCTCGTTACTCGTGGGGTCCACTTGCCTCAGCTTCGCTGGGGACTCACGATGGCCTGGGAGAGGTCAGGAAATCCACTTCTTGGGCTGCAGGGACTTCGGACTCCGGCGGGAGCGGCGTAGTTTGCGACCGTCGTTGTCGTTTTGGTGCCTGCCAAGCAGGGGAGTCACTCCTTGACTCCAAGGGAGATTCTTCTGTCTTCCAAAGGTAGTGGAACGTCGAAGGGCCAGGATTCTTCTGTAGAGCGTCGTCCAGGGGTTATCTGCTTTGCAATGGCAAGGTTCCCCCTCTTATACTAAAAGAGGGGATGGACTAGCTCTATGACCCCACCTATGGGAGGGTCAAGGGAGGGGTGGCTACACCCACTTCCCTTTGTCCAGTTTCGCGCCAGAGCAGGGGCAGGTGGCCCCTGAGCTGGTTTGAACTGGCATATGCACAGAGGAGCCTTCTGCTCCCCCAGTGCAGGACTTCAAAGCACTCTAAGAGTGCACCCACCCAGCCCCAATACACTAAACCCTGTCTGGAAGGTGGTTACACCTCCCTGTGACAGGATGCCTATTGTTGGGCTTCCTCCACTGTGAGTTTCGGTCATCAGCAGGAGGGCAGCCCAGTGTCTGTGACTGGTGGCATCCATTTTGTGATGCCAGGGCTCTTTAGGATTCTACCGCGTTTCCACAGCAGGTACATGTCTTATCCCTCTAGAAGGGTGGAATGCTACCCCCGCCGCCAAGATTGGCGGGGGGTAGTATTCCAAGATGTTTGACACCAAACACGACATGTTTTGATGCAGCCATTCCAAAGTTAGCATTTACCGCGAGGATATAATGCACTTAAGAGTATATGGTTTAACCGCATCCACAAACAGCACCAGAGAATGGACTCTGAGAACTGCAGAGGGGCCCTGCTCATGCAGAGGCACCCCCTCACATAGAAGCCAAGCACCCTGCCCTCAGGATTGATAGGGCCTGCCATAGGGGTGACTGATAGGTTTATATGTGTGTGCAGGAGAGATATAGGAAACCTATATCTCAGTGAAGGGTGCTAGCACCACCTCACCCAGGCTGCAGTAGCAGGCCTGTGGTGTCAGATTTAGATCTGCTTCCCAGGGGTGGCATAATACATGCTGCAGCCCCTGGTAGGCCTGTGAAGTACCTATGCCCTTGGCACCTAAGGTACCATATACTAGGGACTCATAAGGCACCACAGTAACCAATCACTAGTGCACCTAGAGTGCACTCCATGTCATTTAGAGAGAGCAGATAGACTGGGGCCCTGAATAGCAGGATCCCAGTCCAACTAAGTCATAAACCAGCAAAACACCATAAAAAAAGTGGGGGCAACCATATAGTCAGATT
>CAWUFW010030303.1:0-17492 GCA_963921515.1 Calotriton arnoldi
TGTCTCCATTTTTCATCGAGTCTTCAACTCCTAAGGTGCAGTTAGGATGCCCTGGTTTCAAGTCCTGCGGGGATTGTCACTGAACGATGTCGGTGACGGACCCGCACCGTGTGTGTCTTTTCTGACTGGGGCGCGACCAGCGACCCCAAGTCGTGCTCCGACTGCCGGGCCATGGCGCCGAAGACTTTGCGGGAGCGGTCCCAAAAGTTGCTGGAAGCCCGGCAGTCAGCTCCGCGCCGTTCCAGGTCCCGGTCCAGAGGGAGGTCGAGGGACCGTGCGCGGAATCATCACCGATTCGTCGGGATCCAAGTCTTCGCACTCTGGGTCAGGTAGGCGAAGCACAAGAAGTCGAAGAAACGTCATCGTTCTCCGACTTCCCCTCGCCGATCGCGCGACGTGGCTGAGGGTATGGGTGGTGCCACCCCGCGGGTCCGGCGCAGTCAATGGAGTCGCCGCCCGACTACCCGCCCTTCCCGGGGTCTCCGGCGTCTCCTGCCCAGACTACAGGTGTTCCTGTCGGCCATGGCTCGCCTCTTTGAGCCTTCGGGCCCCGCTGTCCCACATGGGTGTCCTCGCGTTTCTTCGCCGGCGGCTCCGCGTCGCTGTCGGCTCCGAGCGCCGCAGGGCACCCTTGGATCCAGGCCTGGATCCCGGTCGGCGTCGGTTGGACCTCATTACGCCTCCACCGATGTCGATCCCCACCGGCACCGATCCTGGCGCCGCCCGCTCCTCGGGACGACGTCTACCTCCGTTTCAGCCCCGAGGTGGACACGGCGCCGAGCCGGCGTCGATCGATGCCGTTCTCGACCCTGATTGGGGATTTGTATCCCAATGTCCCTGCTCCTTATTTTCAGCCTGTTGAACAGCCTGAGGAGCAAGGGGAGGACTGGGAGGGGTCTGAGGACCCTCTCGCTGCAGCCTGCAAGTCTGAACAGGACTGGGCTGAGGGATGGGGGACGCCAGTGGTCTGGATAACTCACCAGACCTTGGCATGCTGTCCCCTCCTACCGTGGCTACGGAGGAGGGTGCCAGTTATGCAGTGGTGTTGCGTGAGGGCTGCCGAGGCCCTACACCTCGAGCTCCCTACTGTGGCCGTCAGGACTAACCTCCTGACAGAGGTGCTTCAGCCAACAGCTACTTCTGCGGAGCCGCTGCTTCCTTTCAATGAAGCCCTCTCTGACGTTCTTTTGGGCACTTGGTCCAGGCCCACCACAGGGGCTCCTGTGGATAGGAACGTGACCCGGCGCCATCGCCTAGCTCCGGGTGACCCCATTTTCCTCTCCCAACACCCACTCCCGAGAGCTTGGTTGTCCAAGCCTCTGCTTCCCCAACCGCCTTCCCTTCCGAACCACTGGATAGGGAATCCAAGAAG
Organism: Calotriton arnoldi; assembly: GCA_963921515.1. Taxonomy (NCBI): domain Eukaryota; kingdom Metazoa; phylum Chordata; class Amphibia; order Caudata; family Salamandridae; genus Calotriton; species Calotriton arnoldi. Next base: position 1,373 of record CAWUFW010030303.1, read on the forward strand.
CTGGATCAGTTTGGGAAGAAGATTTTCTCTTCCACCAGCTCTGCGCTGCGGTCCGTGAACACCGCATGCCTCTTGGGCCGTTATTCCCACTCTCTGTGGGATACGGTGGCGAACGTGCTGCCCCAGGGTCCGGAGGAGGCCAGGCCTGCTCTCGCCCAGGCTGTTGAAGAGGGGAGAGACGCAGCAAAGTTCATGATCCGTTGTGGTCTAGACACCGCCGACTCACTGGGCAGATCCTTTGCAACGACGGTGGCGGTTCGCCGTCACGCCTGGTTGAGAACCACTGGATTTTCGGGGGATGTCCAAACACCCTTATGGACATGCCCTTTGATGGCCGTCGCCTCTTCGGCGACAAAGCGAACAGCTGCGTTGGAGAGGTTTATGGACTCACGGGCTACGGCCAAGTCCTTGGGACTCTCGGCAGTCCGCCCTCCTCCGCCTTCCGCTTTTCGCTCCTTTCGTGGCACAGGAAGGGGCGCCCGCAGCGTTCGCAACAGAGCCACAGGCCGGCGCAGCAATCATCCCAGCGCGGGGACAAAGGGGCCAGTGGGCGGGTCAGTCCACCACCACCCGGCCACCACTGCCTCCAAACCTTACTAGTCCGGAGGGCTACTCCCCCCTTTCGAGACTAACCCCCAGCCATGCCACCTCAATACCACCGCATGTCGGGGGATCACTTAGTGCTTCTTCAGAAGGAAGTTGCGGCCCTCTTGGCCAAGGGGCCATCGAGCGCGTTCCGGCCTTGCACAGTAGGTCGTGGTTGTTATTCCCACTACTTTGTGGTGCCCAAGAAGGACAAAGGCCTGCGTCCTATCTTAGACCTTCAGACGTCAATCGCTTCCTCCGCAAAGAAAGTTCAAGATGTGCTCACTCTAGCTCCGGTCTTGTCTGCTCTCGACCCACAAGACTGGATGGTGAGCGCTGGACTTGCAGGACGCCTATTTCCACATCCCCGTCCTGCCAGCCCACAGGCGTTACCTACGGTTCACGGTAGGCCACGAGCACTTTCAGTTTACCTGTGCTCCCCTTTGGCCTTACCAGTGCCCCTCAGGTGTTCACCAAGGTGATGGCGGTGGTCGCAGCTCATCTGCGCAGATCAGGGGTCTCAGTCTTCCCTATCTCGACGATTGGTTGTTGAAGGCGGGCTCGCCCCAGACAGTCGTCTCCCACCTCCAAACTACGGCCGACCTCCTGCACTTGCTGGGGTTCTCCATCAATGTGCCGAAGTCGCACCTGATTCCCTCTCCAGAAGCTCCTCTTTATCGGAGCGGTTCTGGACACGGCGCAGTTTCGGGTCTATCCTACCGAACAGCGAGTCCGGGATATTCGGGCTCTGACTCCCATCTTTCAGCCCTTGTCCCGGGTTTCGGTCAGAGTGACTCTGAGGCTGCTGGGCCTCATGGCATCCTGCTGGTCAATCATGCCAGGTGGCATATGCGGGCTCTGCAGTGGGACCTGACGTTCCAGTGGGCGCGCAGCATCAGGGAAACCTGTCCGATCACGTCCAGATCTCGGAGGGCACTGCACGACAATTGCAGTGGAGGCTCACGAACCGGCATTGGGTCGACGGCAGATCCCTCTCCCTTCCCCAACCGGAGTTCACAGTGGTGACGGATGCGTCCCTCCTGAGATGGGGCGGCCACATGGGAGAGGCGGAGATCAGAGGCCTCTGGTCTCCGGCGGAGTCCCGGCTCCATATCAACCTTTTGGAGCTGCGGGCGATCAGGCTTGCACTAAAGGCATTCCTTCCCTCTGTCAAGGGAGAGTAGTGCAGGTGTTCACGGACAAACACCACCGCCATGTGGTACTGCAACAAACAAGGCGGGGTGGGGTCGTGGACCCTTTGTCAGGAGGCTCTGCGTCTCTGGACATGGCTGGAACATCAGGGCATGTCCCTGGTGGTTCAACACCTGGCAGGTTCTCTGAACGCCAGGGCGGGACGAACTCAGCCGCAGGTGCATGCTCGATCACGAATGGCGTCTTCACTCGGAGGTGGCGTGGCGCAAGGTCTCTTTCAGCAGTGGGGAGAGCCTTGGTTAGATCTATGTCGCCACCGAAGAGAACGCGCCAATGTCATCAGTTCTGCGCGTTGGAGTTACCAAGGCGGCACTCGCTCGGCGACGCTTTTCATCGCGAGTGGAGTTGCGGTCTGTTGTACGCCTTTCCGCCTATACCACTTCTGCCCAGAGTGCTGAAGAAGATCCAGGCGCGACCGGGCCCAAGTCATTCTTGTGGCTCCGGACTGGGCTCGAAGAGTATGGTATCCCGAGCTACTCAGTATGAGCATCGATCCCACGATCCGACTGCCTCTTCGGGGAGGATCTTCTGTCGCAGCAGCAGGGGACGGTCCTCCACCCGAACCTGTCCAGCCTCCACCTCTTTGCGTGGAGATTGAGCGGCGGCAGTTGATTCCTTTCGACTTGCCTCCTGAAGTTTGTGACGTTATTCTGGCAGCCAGGCGTCCCTCTACTAAAGTGGTATACGCCTGCAGGTGGAACAAATTTGTGGCATGGTGCACAGCAAAGGCTGTGGCTCCCCTTTCTGCCCGCTTTCTGAAGTGCTACTGCTCCTTCTTTCTTTGGCCCAGCAGGGCTCTGCTCTGGGCACTATCAAGGGCTACCTTTCTGCTATTTCGGCCTTTCTCAGGCTCCCTGATCAGCCCTCTCTTTTCAAGTCCCCTGTTGTAAATAGATTTCTCAAAGGCATTACACACCTTTTCCTCCTATTCCTTTCGTGATGCCTCAGTGGGACTTGAATCTGGTTCTGACATACTTAATGTGCGCTCCCTTTGAGCCCCTTCACAACTGTCCTCTTCGTCTTTTAACATTAATGACTGCCTTCCTGGTGGCCATCACTTCCGCTAGGCGGGTGAGTGAGCTCCAGGCTCTTTCTTGTAAGCCTCCTTTCCTTTCAGTCCATCCGGACAAGGTTGTGCTCGGGCCCCGTCCTTCCTTTTTGCCAAAAGTGGTTACGGCCTTTTCACATTGGGCAGACTATTACCTTGCCCACCTTCTTTCCGCCTCCGCATCCTTCCAGAGAGGAAGAGAGGCTCCACCGTCTGGACCCAAAGCGTGCGCTCTCTTTTTATCTCAACCGCACACAGCAGGTTCGGGTGGACGACCAGCTTTTTGTTGGTTACGTTGGCACCAAGAAAGGTCGGGCAGTCCATAAGAGAACCATCTCCCGCTGGGTTGTCTTATGTATCAAAGCCTGTTACTCTTTGACTAAAAATGAACCTCCAGTGGGGCTGCGTGCTCATTCCACCAGAGCTACTGCAGCCACAACTGCATTGGGACGTGGTGTCCCCCTGCAAGACATCTGTCAGGCAGCCACGTGGACCTCGCTGCACACGTTTACCAAGCATTATTGCCTATACAGCCAAGTCCGGAGAGACGGCTTTTTGGCCGTTCTGTTCTCCGGTGACTTTCTGGTGTGATCTTGGTTCGCAGACCCACCACCGGAGTTGGTATTGCTGGGGTATCTATTCTAAGGTAAGGAATCTATCACTATGTGTTTCTTTCAGATGGACAAGTTACTTACCTTCGGTAACGATATATCTGTAAGAAACATTAGTAGTGATAGATTCCTTACCGCCCCACCCATCCTCCCGTTTGCGAACTGATTTCTAGGGTTAAGGTCATCCCTTTCAGGGCCCTAGTTTCAATGCACCAGTGGTCAGTATCTTGCATGGCTCTGCGTTCCTGGCGCGGAAAGTCGTGTACAGAACTGGCGTCCAGCGCGCGTGGGCGGCGTCTAAGCAGCGCCTGTGACGTCATCTCGGCGACCACGACGCCAACGACGGATGCAGAGCCGCACGACGCCTCCTACCGGCGCGCAGGGGTACTGCTGACGAAAACTTTCCGGATCCAGTCTGACGCCTGGGGATATTCTAAGGTAAGGAATCTATCACTACTAATGTTTCTTACAGATATATCGTTACCGAAGGTAAGTAACTTGTCCGTTCAGGTACCCCTTCCTCGTAAACTGCCCTTTCAGTCTCCATGCAGGCTGTCATTCCCGCCGACCACATTTGTTCAGTAGGGACGACTGTATTGCTCCCGCCTTTTTAAATGTCTTTTTTTTTTTTTTTGCAATTACAAATCTCAACACACCAAACAACATACGTTGTCTGAGTAAGTCGACATCACAAGCGATGCAAAGGATCATAAAGTGTTGAGTGATTGACATAGGGACCCCAGAACAGCTGATAATTCTGCTGTCTCCGTCCAGAACTCACTCCCACATTGGTGCGCATTCCCAGATGGTATCGAAAAATGTACTCTCTACAGTGTTATACCGAGGGGTTTGAATTATTTTTCCACTGAATATGGTTGCCTTTTAAGAGTAATAAGTCACTTATCACAAAGGATTTTATTCTTAAATGCTACCCTGTCGCAAGATTGAAGAGCATTTCCATAGTCTTTACAAGAACAGGACCTTAAGATTCTTTATTATGCAAGTACAGAACAGAAAATTCTTTTTGTTGGTGCTACTACCAGCTATAAAGGAAAGCCAGCATACAAGCGGGCCTTACCAACTTTGAGCCAGAAAGATTGGAAGCTCACTTGACTGTTGAGCCAGGAAAGACAGTTAGGAAAGTGACATTGATTCACACATACTAAATGTTTTTTTCTTTAAATATTTTTATAAATTTTTAGGTATCATGGTTCCTAACATATCAGCGATATTACCAAAAACAAGACGTTATCATACAGTTGCATAGTAAATTCATGTCTGAAAGAAACAGTTAGTTATAGATTCCTTACCTTAGAATTACCCCTAGGCATCAGACTGGATCCGGAAAGTTTTTCGTCAGCAGTACCCCTGCGCATCGGAAGGTGGCGTCGGTCGACAATGCGTTCGTCATCGGCGTCGTGGTCGCCGGGCTGACGTCAGTTCTTTTTTTTTCGTGCCAGCAAGCACAGATCCGGAGAAGCGGTACCCCAGTCTATTTTTGATGGAACTGTTTCTCGAATTTTGTTGACTTAGTTGTTTTTTGAGTCCATTGACTCCTGGTGCGCGAGGATGCCTGGCTTCAAGGCTTACTGTTCCTGTAACCGACTGATGTTGGTGACGGATCCGCACCGCATGTGCCTCTACTGCCTGGAGCGCGACCCACGACCCCAAGTCGTGCTCCGACTGCGGACCATGGCCCCGAAGTCTTTGCGGGAGCGGTCCCGAAAGCTACTCGAGGCCCGGCAGTCGGCTCCGCGCCGCTCGAGGTCCCGGTCGCGGAGGAGGTCGAGGACATGTCGCGGAGCCAACACCATTCTTCATCAAGTCTTGGCACTTGGGGGTCAGGTAAGTTGAAGCACAAAAGGTCGAAGAAGCATCGTCGCTCTTCGACTTCTCCCCGTCCGTTGGCCGGCGCGACGAGGGATGCGGATAGTGCCCCTCCGCCGGCTCCACCTGCGGAGCCTGCTGGGTCGACCTAGGTTTCCCCCCTTTCCAGGACCCGGTGCGACCCCTGCCCAGCTTCGGAGTTTCTACGAAGCGATGCATGCCCTCTTTGGGCAGCCCGACTCCGCCGGCGCGCCTTGGGCCCCGCGGACTCGGCTGGGGGCCCTAGGGCATCGGCAGCTTCGGCGCCGCAGGGGTCCCCTTGGTTCCAGGCTTGGATCCGGATTGGCGCTGGTCGACCTCGTTACGCCGTCCCGATTCCACCGGCACCACGTCCGCCACCGGCCTCCACCTCGAGGTAGACACGGAGTCGGACCGGCGTCGACCGACGCCGGATCCGACCGCCGACGGGTACTTTTGTGCCCCTGTTCTACCCTGGCTCTTTGAGACCAGATTGGCAGCCAGAGGAGGGTGAGGGAGGACTGGGAGGAGTCTGGAGACCCTTTAACAGACCTGATGGTGTATGAGCAGGACTGGAGAGAGGAACTGGGGGAAGCCAGTGGTTTGGATACCTCACCAGACCTTGGCATGTTGTCTCCTCCTACCGTGGCTATGGAGGAGGGAGCGTCATACGCAGTGGTGTTGCGTAGGGCGGCTGAGGCTCTCCACCTCGAGCTACCTACGGTGGCAGTCGAGGACTAAGCTCCTGACAGAGGTGCTTCAACCGGCAGCGAGCTTTCGGAGCCCCTGCTGCCGTTTAATGAAGCACTGACAGACATCCTTTTGGGCACCTGGTCCAGGCCCAACACAGGGGCTCCTGTGGACAGGATGATTGCCCGACACCACCGCCCGGCCCGGCCGACCCCACTTTTCTCTCCCAACACCCCACCCCTGAGAGCTTGGTAGTCCAAGCCTCCACGTCCAAGGGCGCATTCCCTACCGCTCCCCCGGACAGGGAATACAAAAAGCTGGATCATCTTGGGAAGAAGATGTTTTCTTCCTCCAGCTTGGGACTGTGGTCGGTAAACACCGCATGTCTATTGGGCCGTTACACCCACTCCGTGTGGGACACGGTGCGCAAGTGCTGCCTCAGTGCCTGGAGGAGGCCCGGGCTGTGCTCTCTCGAGCGGTTGCTGAAGGGAGAGACGCAGCGAAGTTTACCATCCGCTGTGGGCTGGATACCGCTGACGCACTTGGCAGGACGATTACCACGTCAGTAGCCCTTCGACGCTACGCCTGGTTGCGTTCGACTGGTTTTTCCGGGGATGTCCAATCCACACTTATTACCATGCCCTTTGATGGCCGTCGTCTTTTCAGCGACAAGGCAGACAACGCGCTAGAGCGCTTTAAGGACTCTCTGGCTACGGCCAGGTCCTTGGGCCTCTCCACCACCCGCCCTGCGCAGTCTGCCTTTCGCCCCTTTCGTGGCTACGGAAGGGGTGCCCGCTACGTCCCGCCCAGAGCCACAGGCCGGCACAAGCTGTTAAGCCCCAGCCCGGCCGGGGACGTGGGAACCACCGTCGTGGTTCTGGGGGCCAGCGGGCGGGCCAGTCCACCACAGTCCCCTCTGCAGCAGCCTCCAAACCCTCCTAGTCCGACCTTTCAGGGCCACCAAACGCCAGTGGGCGGCAGGATCCGCCATCACCTCCCCACTGGCGCACCATCACGTCGGACAGGTGGATTTTGCAAATAGTCCAAAGGGGCTACTCCCTCCCCTTCAAGACTACCCCTCCATCCATGCCACCTCAGTACCATTGCATGTCGGAGGATCACCTGGCCTTTCTCCAACAGGAAGCTTTGGCACTCTTGGCCAAGGGAGCCATCAAGCGCGTTCCTGCCCCAGAAGTAGGTCGTGGTTGCTATTCCCACTACTTTCTGGTGCCCAAGAAGGACAAAGGCCTGCATCCTATCTTGGATCTCAGGACCGTCAACCGCTTCCTCCGGAAGGAGAAGTTCAAAATATTGACGCTCGCTCAGGTCTCGTCTGCCCTCGACCCCGGAGACTGGATGGTAGCGTTGGACTTGCAGGACGCCTATTTCCACATCCCCGTCCTGCCGGCCCACCGGCGTTACCTACGGTTCACGGTAGGCCACGAGCATTTTCAGTTTACTGTGCTCCCTTTGACCTTACCAGCGCCCCTCAGGTGTTCACGAAAATGATGGCTGTGGTCGCAGCTTATCTGCGCAGATCAGGGTTCCAGTCTTCCCCTATCTCGACGACTGGCTGTTGAAGGCGGAGCTCGCCCCAGGCTGTCGTCTCCCACCTCCAGACTACGACCGACCACCTGCATTCGCTGGGGTTCTCCATCAACGTGCCGAAGTCACACCTGACTCCCTCCTCAAAAGCTCCTCTTCATCGGAGCGGTTCTGGACACGACACAGTTGCGGGTTTAACCTCCCGAACAGCGAGTCCGGGATATTCGGGCTATGATTCCCATCTTTCAGCCTCTATCCTGGGTTTCGGTCAGGGATGACCCTCAGGCTGCTGGGTCTGATGGCCTCCTGCATCCTGCTGGTGGATCATGCCAGATGGCATATGCGGGCTGTGCAGTGGGACCGGAAGTTCCAGTGGACCCAACATCAAGGGAATCTGTCCGATTGCGTCCAGATCTCGGAGGGCACTGCACACCAATTGCAATGGTGGCTTACGAACCAGGATTGGGTCAAAGGCAGATCCCTCTCCCATCCTCAACCAGAGTTCACAGTGGTGACCGTGCATCACTTCTGGGATGGGACGGCCACATGGGGAGGCGGAGATCAGAGGCCTCTGGTCTCCGGCGGAGTCCGGGCTCCACATCAACCTTCTGGAGCTTCGGGCGATTCGTCTTGCACTCAAGGCATTCCTTCCCTCTGTCCGGGGAAGAGTAGTGCAGGTGTTCACGGACAACACCACTGCCATGTGGTACTGCAACAAACAAGGCGGGGTGGGGTCGTGGACCCTTTGTCAGGAGGCTCTGCGCCTCTGGACATGGCTGGAACATCAGGGCATGTTCCTGATGGTTCAACACCTGGCAGGTTCCCTGAACGCCAGAGGCGGACGGAACTCCAGCCGCAGGTGCATGATGGATCACGAATGGCGTCTTCACTCGGAAGTGGCGCAAGGACTCTTTCTACAGTGGGGAGAGCCTTGGTTAGATCTATTCGCCACCGAAGAGAACGCGCACTGTCATCAGTTCTGCGCGTTGGAATTTCCAAGGCGGCACTCGCTCGGCGACCGCTTTTCGTCGCGAGTGGAGTTGCGGTCTGTTGTACGCCTTTCCGCCTACTACCACTTCTACCCAGAGTGTTGAAGAAGATTCGGCACGACCGGGCCCAAGTCATTCTTGTGGCTCCGGACTGGGCTCGAAGAGTTTGGTATCCCGAGCTACTCAGTATGAGCGTAGATCCCCGATCCGTCTGCCTCTTCGGGAGGATCTTCTGTCGCAGCAGCAGGGGACGGTCCTCCACCCGAACCTGTCCAGCCTCCACCTGCTTGCGTGGAGATTGAGCGGTGGCAGTTGATTCCTTTCGACTTGCCTCCCGAAGTTTGTGATGCGATTCTGGCAGCCAGGCGTCCCTCCACTAAGGTGGTATACGCCTGCAGGTGGAAACAAGTTTGTGGCATGGTGCACAGCAAAGGCTGTGAATCCCCTTTCTGCCCCTCTTTCTGAGGTTCTTCTGTTCCTTCTTTCCCTGGCCCAACAGGGTTCTGCCCTGGGTACCATCAAGGGCTATCTTTGTGCCATCTCAGCCTTCCTCCGGCTTCCTGACCAGCCCTCCCTTTTCAAGTCCCCTGTTGTTAACAGGTTTCTAAAAGGCATTACACACCTCTTCCCTCCTGTTCCGTTTGTAATGCCTCAGTGGGACTTGAACTTGGTTCTTACCTTTCTTATGTGCGCTCCCTTTGAGCCTCTACATAACTGTCCTCTTCATCTTCTCACTCTGAAGACAGCCTTTCTGGTGGCCATCACCTCCGCTCGGCGGGTGAGTGAGCTCCAGGCTCTTTCATGCAAACCTCCCTTTCTGTCTGTCCATCCAGATAAGGTTGTTCTTAGGACGCGTCCGTCCTTCTTGCCAAAGGTGGTTACTGCCTTCCACATTGGGCAGACCATCACTTTGCCCACCTTCTTTCCGCCTCCGCATCCTTCCACAGAGGAACAGAGGCTCCACCGTCTGGACCCAAAATGTGCGCTTTCTTTTTATATCAACCGCACACAACACTTCCGGGTGGATGACCAGCTCTTTGTTGGCTACGTGGGCGCCAAAAAGGTCGGGCGGTGCACAAGAGAACCATCTCCCGCTGGGTAACCTTGTGTATCAAAGCCTGCTATTCTTTGGCTAAGAAGGAGCCTCCTGTTGGGCTGCGTGCCCATTCCACCAGGGCAACGGCTGCTACCATGGCTTTAGGCCGTGGTGTTCCGCTGCAGGATATCTGTCAGGCAGCTACGTGGGCCTCGCTGCATAAGTTTACAAAGCATTACTGCCTTGACAGTCAGGTCCGGAGGGACGGCTTCTTTGGCCGTTCTGTCCTCCGGGACTTCCTTGTCTGATCTTTGTTCGCAGACCCACCACCGGGTTGGTATTGCTGGGGTATCTATTCTAAGGTAAGGAATCTGTCACTAACGTGTCTCTTTCAGATGCACAAGTTACTAACTTGTGTAACGATATATCTGTAAGAGACAGTAGTTAGTGACAGATTCCTTACAGCCCACCCATCCTCCCCGTTCTGCGAACTGATTTCTAGGGTTAAGGACATCCCTTTCAGGGCCCTAGTATTTTTCAGACACCTATGTCAGCTTCTTGCATGGCTTCTGCGTTCCTGGCGCGGAAAGTCGTGTACAGAACTGGCGTCAGCAGCGCAGAGGCGGCGTCTAAGTACTGCCCGCGACGTCATCCCGGCGATCACGGCGCCGGCGACGGACGCGGAGCCGCAAGACGCCGCCTACCGGCTGCAAGAAGGTACTCTGCGCAAAAGCTTTCCGGATCCAGCCTGACGCCTGGGGATATTCTAAGGTAGGGAATCTGTCACTAACTACTGTCTCTTACAGATATATCTGAAAGAGACACGTTAGTGATAGATTCCTTACCTTAGAATATCCCCAGGCGTCAGGCTGGATCCGGAAAGTTTTGCGTAGCAGTACCCTCTGCGCGTCGGTGGCGGCGTCGTGCGGCTCCGCGTCCGTCGTCGGCGTCGTGATCGCCGGGATGACGTCGCGGGCAGTACTTAGACGCCGCCCTGCGCGCTGGCGTCAGTTCTTCTTTTCCGCGCCAGCAAGCGCAGATCCGGGAAGAGCAGTGCCCTGGTCAATTTTTGACCATACTTTTTGGTGATTTTTTCACTGTTTTTTCCATCTTTAAGGTGTCGTAGGGATGCCCGGCTTCAAGCGATGCGGCGCCTGTGCGCGGATGATGTCCGTCACCGACCCGCATTGGGAGTGTCTCTTCTGCCTCGGCCGAGGCCACGACACCGAGTCTTGTCCCGAATGCCAGGCCCTCAACCCGAAAGCTTTGCGAGAGCGGTCTCGAAAGCTCCTCGAGGCCCGGCATTCGGCTCCACGGAGGCCCCGGTCGCGTGAGAGGTCCAGGGGTCGCTCGCGGAGTGCACACCGGTCGTCGGCGTCGAAGTCTTCTTCGTCCGGTAAGTCTAAGCACAAGAAGTCCAAGAAGCATCGTCGCTCTCGGACTTCGCCTCGCCCGATCTCGCGACTCGGCTGAGGCCCCTCCCGGCACCGTCCCGCCCCGCGGCCCCGGACTTGCCTGTGGAGTCGCCCCGTCCTACCCGCCCTTCCCGGGTTCGGGGGCGGATCCGGCCAAGGCACAGGAGTTCCTGTCGGCCATGGCCCGCCTCTTCGGGCCTTCAGGCCCCTCCGGTGCGCCTTCGGGCCCCGCGGGCCCTGATGGGGTTGCTCCGGCGTCGCCGGCGGCTCCGGCCCCGGCGTCGCCCGGGACTCCAGCCTCGATCCCGGCTCCGGCTTCGGCCCCGGCCTCGATCCCGGCTCCACAACCCCCATCGGCGCCGGTCGACCTCACGACACACCTCCGCCGGCGCCGATGTCTCCGGTGCCGTTCTCGACGCCGCCCTGGGCTCCGGGCGGCGTCGTCCCCCAGTTCCTTCCGGCTCCGGACATGGACCCGGAGCGGCGTCGCTCGGCCGCCGGCTCCGGCGCCGATGGGCCCTTGGGTCCCAAATGTCCCTCCTCCTCCTTATTTTGAACCAGAGGAGGACCAGGAGGACTGGGAGGGGTCTGATGACCCTCTGACTCGCAACTGTCAGTATGATGAGGACTGGACAGAGAGTCTAGGGAGGCCAGTGGTCTGGATACTTCTCCTGACACTGGCATGCTGTCTCCTCCCGTGGCTACGGAGGAGGGGGCCAATTTTGGTACGGTGTTGCGTAGGGCTGCTGGGGCCTTACGTCTCCAGCTCCCTACTTTGACGGTCAAGCCTAACATCTTGACAGAGGTGCTTCAGCCGGCAGCCTCCTCTGCGGAGACTGTGCTGCCGTTTAACGACGCCCTCACAGACGTTCTTTTGGGCGCCTGGTCCAAGCCCAACACAGGGGCTCCTGTGGATCGGAGCGTGTCACGACGCCATCGCCCCGCTCCGGGCGACCCCTGTTTCTTTCTGTCCACCCCACTCCTGAGAGCTTGGTTGTCCAAGCCTCCGCTTCCCAAACCGCCTTCCCTACCGCTCCTCCGGATAGGGAATCCAAACGCCTGGATCAGTTTGGGAAGAAAGGTTTTTCTTCCTCCAGTGCTGGCTTGCGGTCCGTTAACACCGCTTGTCTTTTGGGCCGCTATACCCACTCTCTGTGGGATTCGGTGGCGGATGTTTTGCCCCAGTGCCCTGAGGAGGTCCAGGCACTGCTTTCCCGCGCCATTGCGGAAGGAAGGGATGCGGCCAAATACACTATCCGTTGTGGCCTTGACACCGCCGACTCGCTGGGCAGGTCGATTGCAACGACGGTGGCGCTCCGCCGCCACGCCTGGCTGAGAACCACTGGTTTTTCAGGGGATGTCCAGAATACTCTCATGGACATGCCCTTTGATGGAGTCGGTCTTTTGGGTCCAAAGCAGACCATGCGTTGGAGCGCTTTGAGGACTCACGGGCTACTGCCAAGTCCCTGGGCCTTTCTGCTACACGCCCTCCGCTGCCTTCTGCTTTTCGCCCCTATCGTGGCCACGGTAGGGCGCCCCTTCACGTCAGCAGCCCAGCCACCGGCCCGCGCAGCAGGCGTCTTCGCGTGGCCGAGGACGTGGATTCCGCCGTGGCGGATCGGGCAACTCAGCGTGCGGGTCAGGCCACCACCTCCAACCCGTCCGCGGCCTCCAAGCCCTCCTAGTCCCTCCTTTCAGGTGCACGGCACGCCAGTAGAGGGCAGGGTCCGCCATCACCTTCCCCACTGGCGCACCATCACCTCGGACAGGTGGGTCTTGGACATTGTCCGAAGGGGCTACTCCCTCCCCTTCGAGACCACCCCCCAGCCATGCCACCTCAACTCCACCGCATGTCAGGGGATCACTTGGTGCTTCTACAGAAGGAAGTCACGGCCCTCTTGACCAAGAGGGCCATCGAGCATGTTCCGACCCCAGAAGTAGGGCGTGGTTGCTACTCCACTACTTTCTGGTGCCCAAAAGGACAAGGAGGACATGCGTCCTATCTTGGACCTCCCGGAACGTCAATCGCTTCCTCCGGAAGGAGAAGTTCAAGATGCTCACCCTAGCTCAGGTCTTGACTGCCCTCGACCCCGGAGACTGGTTGGTAGCGTTGGACTTGCAGGACGCCTATTTCCACATCCCCGTCCTGCCGGCCCACCGGCGTTACCTTCGGTTCACGGTAGGCCTCGAGCATTTTCAGTTCACCGTGCTCCCCTTTGGCCTTACCAGTGCCCCTCGGGTGTTCACGAAAGTGATGGCGGTGGTCGCAGCTCATCTGCGCCGGGCAGGGGTTTCAGTCTTCCCCTACCTCGACGACTGGCTGCTGAAGGCGGGCTCGTCCCAGGCAGTCGTCTCCCACCTCCAGACTACGGCCGAACTCCTGCACTCGCTGGGGTTCTCCATCAATGTGCCGAAGTCGCATCTGATTCCTTCTCCACAGCTCCTTTTCATCGGAGCAGTTCTGGACACGACGCAGTTTCGGGCCTATCCTCCCGAACGGCGAGTCCGGGATATTCAGGCTATGATTCCGATCTTTCAGCCTTTATCCTGGGTTTCGGTACGGATGACCCTGAGGCTGCTGGGCCTCATGGCCTCCTGCATCCTGCTGGTCAATCATGCCAGATGGCATATGCGGGCTCTGCAGTGGGACCTGAAGTTCCAGTGGGCGCAGCACCAGGGCAACCTGTCCGATCACGTCCAGATCTCGGAGGGGACTGCAAAACAGTTGCAGTGGTGGCTCTCGAACCGGCAGTGGGTCATGGGCAGATCCCTCTCCCTTCCCCAGCCAGAGCATACAGTTGTGACGGACGCGTCCCTTCTGGGATGGGGCGGTCACTTGGGAAGAGCGGAGATCAGAGGCCTCTGGTCTCCGGCGGAGTCCCGGCTCCATATCCAACCTTCTGGAGCTCCGGGCGATCCGGCTTGCACTCAAGGCATTCCTTCCCTCTGTCAAAGGGAAGGTAGTGCAGGTGTTCACAGACAACACCACCGCCATGTGGTACTGCAACAAACAGGGCGGGGTGGGGTCTTGGACCCTTTGTCAGGAGGCTCTGCGCCTCTGGACATGGCTGGAACATCAGGGCATGTTCCTGATGGTTCAACACCTGGCAGGTTCTCTGAACGCCAGGGCGGACGAACTCAGCCGCAGGTGCATGATGGATCACGAATGGCGTCTTCACTCGGAAGTGGCGCAAGGACTCTTTCTACAGTGGGGAGAGCCTTGGTTAGATCTATTCGCCACCGAAGAGAACGCGCAATGTCATCAGTTCTGCGCGTTGGAATTTCCAAGGCGGCACTCGCTCGGCGGCGCTTTTCGTCGCGAGTGGAGTTGCGGTCTGTTGTACGCCTTTCCGCCTATACCACTTCTACCCAGAGTGTTGAAGAAGATTCGGCACGACCGGGCCCAAGTCATTCTTGTGGCTCCGGACTGGGCTCGAAGAGTTTGGTATCCCGAGCTACTCAATATGAGCATAGATCCCCGATCCGTCTGCCTCTTCGGGAGGATCTTCTGTCGCAGCAGCAGGGGACGGTCCTCCACCCGAACCTGTCCAGTCTACACCTGCTTGCGTGGAGATTGAGCGGCGGCAGTTGATTCCTTTCGACTTGCCTCCCGAAGTTTGTGATGTGATTCTGGCAGCCAGGCGTCCCTCCACTAAGGTGGTATACGCCTGCAGGTGGAACAAATTTGTGGCATGGTGCACAGCAAAGGCTGTGGATCCCCTTTCTGCCCCTCTTTCTGAGGTCCTTCTGTTCCTTCTCTCTCTGGCCCAACAGGGTTCTGCCCTGGGTACCATCAAGGGTTATCTTTGTGCTATCTCGGCCTTCCTCAGGCTCCCTGATCAGCCCTCCCTTTTCAAGTCCCCTGTTGTTAACAGGTTCTTAAAAGGCATTACTCACCTCTTCCCTCCTGTTCCGTTTGTAATGCCTCAGTGGGACTTGAACTTGGTTCTTACCTTTTAATGTGCGCTCCCTTTGAGCCTCTGCATAACTGTCCTCTTCGTCTTCTGACTCTAAAGGCAGCCTTTCTGGTGGCCATCACCTCCGCTCGGCGGGTGAGTGAGCTCCAGGCTCTTTCTTGCAAACCTCCCTTTCTGTCTGTTCATCCAGACAAGGTTGTTCTTCGGACGCGTCCGTCCTTCTTGCCAAAGGTGGTTACTGCTTTCCACATTGGGCAGACCATCACTTTGCCCACCTTCTTTCCGCCTCCGCATCCTTCCAGAGAGGAAGAGAGGCTCCACCGTCTGGACCCAAAACGTGCGCTCTCCTTCTATATCGACCGCACAAAACACTTCCGGGTGGATGACCAGCTCTTTGTTGGCTACGTGGGCGCCAAAAGGTCGGGCGGTGCACAAGAGGACCATCTCCCGCTGGGTTACCTTGTGCATCAAGACCTGCTATTCTTTGGCTAAGAAGGAGCCTCCTGTTGGGCTGCGTGCCCATTCCACCAGGGCAGCGGCTGCTACCACGGCCTTGGGCCGCGGTGTTCCGCTGCCGGTTATCTGTCAGGCAGCTACGTGGGCCTCGCTGCACACGTTTACTAAGCATTACTGCCTTGACAGTCAGGTCCGGAGGGACGGCTTCTTTGGCCGTTCTGTCCTCCAGGACTTCCTTGTCTGATCTTTGTTCGCAGACCCACCACCGGGGTTGGTATTGCTGGGGTATCTATTCTAAGGTAAGGAATCTATCACTAACGTGTCTCTTTCAGATGCACAAGTTACTAACTTGTGTAACGATATATCTGTAAGAGACAGTAGTTAGTGATAGATTCACTACCGCCCACCATCCTCCCGTTCTGCGAACTGATTTCTAGGAGTTAAGGACATCCCTTTCAGGGCCCTAGTATTTTTCAGACACCTGTGTCAGCTTCTTGCATGGCTCTGCGTTCCTGGCGCGGAAAGTCGTGTACAGAACTGGCGTCAGCGCGCAGGGCGGCGTCTAAGTACTGCCCGCGACGTCATCCCGGCGATCACGACGCCCGGCGACGGACGCGGAGCCGCACGACGCCGCCTACCGGCGCGCAAAGGGTACTGCTACGCAAAACTTTCCGGATCCAGCCTGACGCCTGGGGATATTCTAAGGTAAGGAATCTATCACTAACTACTGTCTCTTACAGATATATCGTTACACAAGTTAGTAACTTGTGC
>CAWUFW010030304.1:0-17489 GCA_963921515.1 Calotriton arnoldi
TGCATTTAAGGCATCTGCCCGTGGACATATAATTAACTATGTTCCGGCCAAAAAGAAGAAAGCCATTAAAGAATCTTCTCTATTACTCCAATCAATTAAACAATTAGAGCATGAATTTTTTACAACTAAAAAGGACAAAGTGTTACGGCGCTTACTGAATGTTAAATTTGAATTCAATAAAAGATCAACAGAGGAAGCCGCTAGAACATTATTAAAAATTAATTCTAAGTTCTATGGAGGGAGTAATAAGGCAGGCAAATTACTTGCTAATTATCTGAAGATCAAATCTCAGAAGTCGAAAATAGTAAAGATTACAGATGAAAGTGGGACTCCTCATTTTAAAAACACTGAAATCTTAAAATGTTTCTCTGACTTTTATACAAATCTTTATACACCAGCTCACTTTCCCATGGATGATGAATTGGATTCCTTTTTCCATTCTCTCTCACCGAAACGACACCAGAAACAGGATCTCTCCTTTTTAGATGAGCCCATTTTATTAATTCTCTACCAAAAGATAAAGTGCCTGGTCCAGATGGTTTTTCTTTTGAATTCTATTCTTGTTTTTCACATCTTCTACTCTCACATTTATTTACTCTATACAAGTATTTTCTCACACAAAATGAAGCCCGGGGCACCTTCTTGGAGGCTATGATTCGCTTAATCCCCAAAAAAGATAAAGATCCTTCCTCGTATGCCAATTATAGACCTATCTCCCTTATTAATTTAGATTGCAAACTCTTTGCCAAGATTTTATCGATGAGGATTTCTACCCTTATATCTGCTATGGTTGGATTTGAATAAACTGGATTTGTTAAAGGAAGTCACATGACTGATAACTCTAGAGTGTTTTTGAATATTTTACACATGTCCTCAACTAATAATACGCCGATGGCTGTTGTAACTTTGGATGCTGAAAAGGCAGTTGTCCATATGAATTGGAAAATTATGATGCGGGCTCTCAAATGACATAGGTTTAGTCCAACTTTCCTTAAATACATTGCTATATTGTATTCTTCTCCAATGACTTCTGTTTTTCTAAATGGTTTCCAATCTTCATATTTTCCTCTTTTATGGGGTACCAGACAAGGATGTCCTTTATCTCCTTTGCTCTTTATTTTATCTTTAGAACCTTCATAAATACATTACGAAATTCTTCCGCGTTTCATGGCTTCCGGTATAAGGACACTGAGATTAAATTCACAGCGTACGCTGGTGAAGTGATCTTTTATATTTCTGATCCAGAATCATCAATACCGGTCTTTGCTAATTTTTATTATCCTATTTGAAATTATCTGGATATAAATTGAATTTTTCAAAATCCGAGGTACTTCCCCTTAATAAGTACTGTTTGAAAGATATGATTAATGGCACTGGACTTAAATGGTCTCCACACTTTATTACGTGTTTGGGAAGTAAATATTCTATATCCTTGGCTAAGACTATTCAGATTAACTTACATAATGTTCAAAACAAAATTCGTCAAATGACGGAAAAGTGGCCACCTTTATATTTGTCTTGGTCGGGCAGTTTGCCACGAAAAAGATGATGTTTCTGCCTGCCATTAATTTGTATTTGTCCATGTTACCTATTAAACTTCCCCCAAAAAAGTTGCTAACTAAATAAGTTGATTTCTGTGTTTTTATGGAATGGGAAAAATCTTGCATCTCCTTAGCGTCTCTTTGTAAACCTAAAGAGTTGGGTGGCATAGGTTTTCTAAACTTTCAACACTATCATACCGCTTTTGTCCTAAAGCAAGTTCTACTTTGTATCAGAGATGCAGATTGTTTGCCTAATAATATTTGGCATAAATTGGAGGACTCACTTATGTCACCCTTCCCTTTTCATTCTTTAGTATACTTTTCAAATCCTCCTCGGGCATTTTCTGCTCCGACTATTAAGCACTCTAGTATGGTGTCTTACCATGTTCTTAAAAGTTCCATGTTTCCGGTTCAAGATTTTTTGGAGTCCTCTATACGGCATAATAAACTCATCAAAATTTCGAATCGTACTATTTTCTGGAGACAATGGGTTCTTAGAGGTATAATTCAAGTCAAACAATTAATGTGTGCTATGACTCCTCTTTCTTTTCTGGAAATTCAATCTAAATTTGATCTTTCCTCTACTTATGCCACTAGATACAAATGCCTTAAATGTGTTCTCTTACAAACTATTTCCATCGTCAATCAATCGCAACCTCCCACTTGTTCCTCGCCTCCTGACCCAATTACATTTTCGTCATCACTCAAAGCATCATATATATATATATATATAAATATCTGCATTACATCACGCCTTCCCGTCCCAAATCTAAAACGGAGTTAATGTGGGAATCTGATTTTCAGCATTCCTTTTCTTTAACGGTCTGGGGTCTAATTTGGAACAAGATACACCATACCTCATGTAAAGCCAGTACTAAACAAACCCTTTATTATTTTTATAATAGGTTATATATTACAACACTTTCTCTGCAAAATAACAACCCAACTCTTTCAAATATGTGCTGGTCTTGCAATACCCTCCGCGGCACATATCTACATATGTTTTTTCATTGTCCACCAATTACAGCCTTTTGGGTTCAGGTCTGTAGAATTATTTCTACTATTTGCTCTATTACCTTTCCCTTTGATATTAAGTGCATATTTTTGGGAAGCTCCTCACACTCTTGGTCAGCTCATTCTAAATTAGGTAAATTGGTGGATCTGTTACTTGCCTTTGCTTTTCAAGTTATTACATCCAACTGGAAGAATGCCAAAAATGTTACTGTTACTGGTTGGTGGAACTTTCTTTGTTCTCATCATAGACTTGATACAGCATCAGCCACTTCTACATTACAGATGATTAATAAAGACCTCTTTTGGTCTCCGCTCGCTGGTAACTTAAACTAAAGCTATAAACCTTCCAAGGATTCCACGATGGTTTTTCAACCCTCATGACTGTCTTCCTCTTCCTGTTTGTTAATATATACAGTTTATTATACAATTGTTATTATATGAGATAAGTATTTATATGACACGAAGTTAATAGATTAAATAAGCTATTATTTGACGTAAAGTTTATTTTATGAATGATATATATACAGAATATACAATACATATTTTCATGTATCTTTTTTCTTTCTTTTTATGAATGATATATCTACAGAATATACAATACATATTTTCATGTATCTTTTTTTCTTTCTTTCTTCTCTTCCCTTTTCTTTTCTTCTCTTTTCTTTTTCTTCATTTTTCTTAATTCTAAAATATAAAAAAGCTATTTGTGAGTACAGAATTAAGATATTATCTCAATAAGTTTCTTGTACAATTTATCTCCTCCTTTATCTTAATATTATCTCTTGTAAGTACTCTCTTTTGTAAATGTTCTACTTCATAACTCAGATTTTTATTTTAAACAAAAGATAATTCTGTACATCTGTAATACATTTTAATGAAGCTTTTACTAAACTCTAAAAAGAAAAAAAAAGACCTACTCAGTAGGTCAATGGCGTTTTGATCCACATACATAAAGGGATCATCTTCAGAAATTGATTCAAATTCCGCCCAAGGCATCGAAAAGTAAAATCCCATTGAAATATATATAGCAAATAGGCCCGGGCATAGTCCGCTTAGTCGTGCTACGCGGAACTCCGCGAAGTGGCAAAAAAATTGGCAGTGCTACGCCAAGTTCCGCAAGTGGGTGAAGTTGCTCGCCGCACCTGTTCGTGCGATATATGCAATGTGAAGTGCATTCTCGTGCTGGAAATCCCACGTGAACGGCACTACGCAGTTTGCATGTGCACACCCATCTTATTTTTTGTTCTGTTATGGTTTTGAATCCCTCCTTTATCTGTTAAATCCTACCCCTCTCTAATTTATCTACCCCTCATTTTTATTTATTATCTTACCATGTGTTTGTGTATTTTATGCTTTTTTGTAATTTTTGTGTGTGTTTGTTTGTGTTTTTTGTTCTTTTTAAAAAAATGTCCTTAACTTTCTCTTTTATTTCCTTCCTTCCTTCCTATACTATTATTCTCTTCCTCCCACCCAGTGCCATAGCAGAGCAGGGGAGCGGCAGCACCAGTCATCCCCCCAACCAGCACCACCAGCCACAGCTGCCTACCTTGCAGTCAGCCATGCCGTGAAGGGGTACAGCCCCATGCCATCTTCTCAGAGATTGAGGTGTCTGCGCTCGTTTTTTATGTGCAGCTCTACCTCCCCTGGCAGCAGGCGTGCCAGGGGGTACGGCCTCCGGTAGCGTAAGTGCATTGGGCTGTGTGCCACTGCTCTGAGGTCTGGCACACACAGCAACAGCTTATGCACAGATCCATAACCTCCTCCTTCAGGACCAGGACCTGGCCGACCTGCTGGGTGTGAAGGTTGCTGGGCTGGGTGTGTAATAATTATTTATTTGTTGTGTTCTATCTATGCTAACATTTTTTTCCCAAATAGCAAGCATGCTGCTCACACTCAGGAAAGTTAGGTTTATGTTACAAATATTAAGTTATGATCCTAGAGTAGACAGGTGCTCTGCAGTGCTACCTAAACCTACTCGTTGATGCTCGCTTAAACTGTATATTTAAGAAGTCATGCAGAGACTCCTCTGTCCTGTCACTAGGATAGTGGTAGTTATTAGTATTAGTGAGCTAGAGAATTCTCTCACTTCTCTGTGCCTTTATTTTTTTGTAGCTGGTAACAGCCCAACTCTCCAACTTCAAATGATTTCCTGATGTGTAGTAAGTAACTAGTAAGTATGCATGCATCAGCATTGTAAAAAAATGCAGATTAACTTGACCTGTCAAAGGGTGAGAGTTCGATAATGAAATGAGAAGCAAAGATCATTAGTTGCAATATATTAATAGTTCTAAAATGTAGTTTAGGAAACTTGGAATAGGGTTAGGAAATTAAGGAATAGGTCCACAATACTAATAGAAGAGGCAATCTGATTTATTAAAGCTAAATTAAATGTTACTGCATTTGCATCTCCCTGTCAAAATATATTTGGGGAGATTAACTGTACTACTAATCTTTTTTTAATTTTTTATTTTGTTTATTTTTAACTTCAGCATCCAGGGGCAAGAGGGATACCACCACCGAGACGCCGGTGGGTAAGGGAGCTGGAGGTGCCTTCACTAGTGCTGATGGCTCTGCTGGGCCCAGGAAGTCCTCCTGTTGATATTATTATTTCCCTATGGGAGCGTGGCTTGGGTGCCGAAGATGGCGGTCACGTGAGCCTGTAGCTCCGCGCCGGCCCGCAATTATCCTGATATCCCAGCAGTGGCTGGGACCCGGGCACCCGACTGGGGGTAGCCTTGGAGATCAGAGGAGACCTAGTGGCAGTTTCGGGTCTCCCGCTGCCTGGGGGAGCCAGTGTGGCGGAGCTTAGTGGGCAGCGGCCAGGACTGAGCGCCTCCAAGATGGCGGCATAACCATCGGGACCTGCCACAGAGATTGAGGGAGCCTGGGACCGCTGGGCTGACTGCCGCGGCGGAGTGATATGGGGAGTGTCCCTGTGCAAGCTGGCTGCCTGTGGGGCAGGCGGAGACCTGAAGAATTGCCTGAGGTCCTGGTAACATAACGTAGAAGGACGGCTGGAGCGGAGGAGCCCGCGCGAGTGACACCCTGAGTGTGGTGAGGCCCTATGGCAAAGAAGGCGGTAAGGAGGCAGGGCGGCCAATCGAGGCCCAGATCAGGGCCGGGGGGAGCCTAGTACTTGTACAGAGCAGCAAGGTGAACTATCCTGGCGAAGATGGCTGATCCCACTGGACCAGATTGGGAGAGTGGCCCCCCATGTGTTTGATTTATGGCCTACTCAGCAGATTATACCCCTGGGAAGAGACACAGAAGTCCGGGAGTGCTCTGGCTGAGGCCTGTGACTAGGCCTGGCAGGGTGTGGTTGCACGACGGGGGACTTCTGACTGTGGGGAGTACCTACGGGTGCTGGCCTGACCCCAGGACAATGCCCGGTAGCCACAGAAGTTGCTGGAGAGGGCCTCAGGCTGAGTGCATGGGAGTTGAGGCTCTCGGACAAGTGCTGAGTGTGGCAAAGACCACACGAGTGGCGCTAGAACCAGAGTTCCCTGGGCAGAGTCACTGGGGAATCGCCCAGCAGTTGTGACCACCCTGCAATGGGTGCCCATGTAAAGAGCAAACGTCACAGGAGGGGAGCCGCACCACTACATCTGAGAATTTGCGGGTGCTATACATTGAGCTTGGGCAGCCGCTCGCTGCTGTTGGGTGACTCTGCAGCAGAGATTGAAACTGAGGTGTATCGCAGCTTTGGAGGGTGAACCCGGGCAATAGTCCCTGAGGCACCTCTGCCCAGTTACACGGCGCTCGTATCCCTTCTAGTGCAATGGGCAAACCAAGAGCACGGCAAGCGGGGGCCACCCAGGAACAAGACAAAACTCCACAAGAAAAAATGCAGAAGGACTCTGACGACCCAGTGCAGCAACAACTAGCTAAAATACAGGAGGCCATTGCAGATACCAAGGCCACCTTGCATCAAGATATCAGCACGGTGTCGGTACTCGGTAGGATTGGGCCTACTCAGAGAAGAGCACAAGAAACTGGCCAAGAGAGTGAAAAAAACAGAATCTAACATAGCGGATCTCGAGCCAGCGCAACAGTCCTTAGCATTGTGGGTAGGAGACCTCACAGACAGAGTCCGTATGCTAGAGCGGAGAGCTGAAGATGCCGAAGGACAAAATAGGAGGAACAGTATTAGGGTCATAGGCCTGCCAGAGGGAGCGGAGGGCAGTGACATGGTGTCTTTCTTGGAGCAGTGGCTCCGGAATGTGGTGGCGCCCGAGGGCCTGTTGATTTTTTTATACCCTTGAGAGAACACACAGTGTGCCAGCTAGGCCGCTGGCTCCTGGCCGACCCCGCGCCCGGTAGTGGCCAGGCTCCTCCATTTCAAAGATAGGGACACTCTCTTACAAAAAGCCCAGAAAGAGGGTCCATATACTGTAGAAAATAGTAGAGTCTCCATCTTCCTTGACTTCACGCTGGAAGTTCAAAAACATGTGCCTCCTTCCTGGCGATCAAGAAAGCGCTGAGGGAAGTGGGTCTCCAGTACTCTCTGATCTTTCCTGCCTGCTTGCGTATACTCCTTGATGGGAAGGCACACCTTTGCGAGGATCCAAAGTGGGAGTGGATAGAAATGCACAGGGCCGGAGACTCCCACCCAGCATGAGCAAGTATGACATCGCCGGGGAACCGGGAACCTAGGAAGAGATCCAGGAGGCGCTCCAGACGGGGTGCTCCAAAACCGCTGACATCCTCACAAACTGAAAGGGAGAGAGCGGAGGCGCTACAGGCAGTAGCGGAAATCATGCAGGACAACAAGACCCCCCCGGAAGCTGGGACTCGCTCCTCGAGGGAGACTGAGGGGATTGAATCAGACTCTTCTCGCAGCAATAGTGTAACTTTGCCAGTGGTGACCCCGAAAATGGCTGACGAGATTATTTGATGTTGAGTTGGATCTGTGACCCTTGTGGGCTCCCTGGGGGGCCAGAGGGCCCCAGCGGACTGCCCGGGACCTGAGGTGGTCCACCCTGACCTGGACCGGTGCGCCATGTGCAGTTCTCAAGTCTCCGATTACACCTTTGATTTTGCCATACCCCCTTGAGTTCCTTACCTTGCTGGGTTTGGGCCTCATCTAGTGCTCGATGTTCTACATGCAGTTTGGGCAGCCGGCGGTTGTCGGACTGCCTGGGGTCAGGGAGTTATTCAGTATGGGGGTTATTTTACTAGTTTATTTTACAAAGCTTGCAGAATAGAGTGGCCATGTATGATTGGGTGGGCAGGGGCAGGGGCAGGGGAAGGCCTTGCAGACTGGCTGTTGAGGGATACACTACAATTATGGTGTGCACACACAATGCATTAAGGTTTCTAACCTGGAAAATACGAGGGATGGGATCCATGGCTAAGCGCCACAATATTTATTCCTACTTAAAGCGTAGGGATGTACACATAGCCCTCCTGCAGAAGACTCATTTAACCAAAGATGAAGCTGGAAAACTGCGCAAACGGTGGAGAGGGCAGGTTTTTGCAACAGTCTTCTCGGCCTTTGCCAGGGGAGTATTTATTTGGATAAGGCCTGGGGTCCCCTTTGATCTTACACATGCTTTGATAGGCACTGAGGGTAGGTATGTAATCCTGACAGGGAGATTGGTGAGCCGGGAGATAAAGTTGGGTAACATATGCGCCTAATCAGGATCAGGGCGCTTTTCTCACCTCCCTTCCAGCCAAGATGGCTGAACACATGAATGGACAGGTAATCTTGGGGGGAGACTTTAATTGTGTCGCGGACACAGCGGAGACAACTCACACGCCCCGCTCCCGGGAGCACAGTCTCACCGCACCACAGCGGGGTTCCGGGACTGGATACAACACTGGGGCCTTGAAGATATCTGGAGGGTGCAGCATGAAGGGGACCGGGAATATTCCTTCTTTTCATTGATCCACCAGGTACACACCAGGCTCGACACTTCTCTTTGCACACCGGCCCTCAGTGGTTCCATCACGCACACTGAATACTTAGGGCGCACTCTGTCCGACCACAGTCCCCTATTGATGACTGATCAACCAATAGGGAGACGGCCCCCGATCTCTTCATGGAGGCTTAATCCGTTGGCACTGGAAGACGCCCCTTATCGGTCATCTTTGACTACACTTATTGAGACCTTTTTTCCCATAAACGCCCATACAGCATCTTCGGCCCTACTGGAATGGGAGGCGTTCAAGGTGGTGGTACGGGGTCACTGCATGGGGCAGTCGATTGGGGCACAGCGAGAAACTCGCCAGCAAATCATAGATTTGGAGGGGAAATTATGCTAGTTAGACAAGGCCGAAGGAACAGATCCCACCTCCCTACTTAGATTGCAAGAAACCTGCGTGAGTTATAACGAAGTACTTGGCCGGCTGCAATGCCACAGTTATAAGGAGTATGTAGACAGGGTGCAGAGGGAGGAGGGGGAGGGCTGGTCAGCTCCTGGCATGGTTAATTAAACCAGAGTCCTGTGGATCACTGATTACGGTTGGAAACAGGTGACTTATTCTATAACCCTGATGAAATTAACGCTTCCTTTCAAAACTATTACGAGAGGTTGTATGCTGCTCCGGCAGCGGTCAGCCCGTCCCTCAGAGAATTTCTAGATCCCCTGCCACTTCGGACTGTAGACCGCCAGACAAAGGAAAAACGGGGGGCCCAGTGACACTACAGGAAATCAGTGCGGCCATTGCGGCGATGGCACCTGGTAAAACGCCTGGCCCTGATGGCCTCTAGCACCGCAACTAGCGACCCTGTATGCCAAGTCACTTGAACGGGGTGAACTTCCCGATACTACCCGGGATGCGCTCGTAATCCCCCCTCCCTAAATCCAAGGAGATTGGTGCCAAACTGGTGGATTTTAGGCCCCTCTCTATGCTCAATTTAGATTTTAAAATCCTTAGTAAGGTTCTGTCGTGCAGGCTGCTCCCCCACATGAGATCTCCTGTCCATCCCGACCAAAATGGATTTATTCCTTCCCGCAGTACCTCTTATAATCTTCTTAGACTCTACTCCATCCTCTACCACACGGAAGCGCCATCCAAACAGCAGGCGGCAGTGCTGTCAATAGACCTGGAAAAGGCCTTTGACATGGTTAGCTAGGAGTATCTGTTTGAAGTTACGTTGCATATGGGCCTTGGGAACGGCTCAGTGAGGTGGGTACAGCTCCTTTATGCAGCACCCACTGCAAAGGTTAAGATGGGCAAAACAATTTCCAACCAATACAAGATTTCCCGAGGTACTCAAAAGGGGTGTCCTCTCTTGCCCCTCTTGTTCGCCTTAGCAATAGAGCCGCTTGCTGAGAGGGTCCGATTGGGGGGGCGAGGACATAGGTCTTAATGTGGGCGAGCGGGTACATACTATTTCCCTCTATGCAGAAGACCTGCTGATTTACCTGGAAGAGGCGGTGAAGTGCACCGCCTCGGCTATACAGATCCTGGAGAGCTACGAACAAATATCGGGCCTCCGGGTTCATAAAACCAAGAAGTATTTATTTCCTGTGGCGGGCCCGCTACCCGGGCCTGAGGCCTTACAAGCTGACATCCTTTGGACCCCCCATTCATTTAAATACATAGGTATCCACATCTTTCACTCCGTAGAAGATCTGAGGCAAGGAAACCTGGGCAGGGCCTTGCGATCTCTTAGATCCTGTGCTCTCTTCTGGCGTACCCTGCAGCTCCCTATTATGGCTAGGATTTCCTTATCTAAAATGGTTATGTCACCTCAGCTATTGTGTTTTTTTGTTAACCTTCCAGTCTTGATGCCTCCAGGCTGGTTTTGCTCGCTGAATTCTTTGCTGCGAGACCTGGTGTGGGGTGATGGGGCGTCCGAGAGTGGCCTTGAAGACGCTGCAGCGTCCCATGACCGAAGGGGGGGTTGGGGATATCGAATTTTGAGCTCTATATGCTGGCTGCCCAACTGCAATGGCTGGCACAATGGTTTGAGGGGGTGAACGAGGTAGGCAACTGTCTGACAGAACCTGATAGTTGTCCCAGCCCTGGACGGAGGCAGGGTTGGAGAACGTTGGGGACTGCTATCTGGAGAAAAATCTGATCCCATTTGAAGAATTGGTGGACATCTGCGGGCTTCCCCCGGGACAGTTCCTACATTATGAAGCTTTGGCTCGTACTTTCGGGCAATTATGGGGTGAGGAGAGGGAGGAGCCTGAGACGCACCCAGTATTACATGCATTGATCACTCTGGGCTCGGCCAGGCATCAGGTGAAGTGGTTCTATGCTACCCTGCTCACTGCATCCCTGGACCACTTATGTGAATTATGGGGAAGATGGGAAAGGATCATGGGTGGAGAATTCACAGAATGGGGCAAGGTTTTGCAGTCCCCTAAGAAGGTCTCCCGTAACACGCACCTAAAATATATACAATTTAATTTCATATATATGACGCCCCACCGCCTCAACGTCACCTATGGGGGAGAAATGCGGAAATGCCCAAGATGTGCCCAAATTGACGCAGATTTCATACATATGACCTGGGAATGTCAGTACCTACGTCCCTTCTGGGAAGCAATTATTGCCAAGATTAAGGACGCCTTGGGAAGGGAATTGGCCCTCACGGCATGGATGTGTTTGTTCGGTCTCTTCCCCCGCCCACATAAACGAAAGGTTGGGAATAGGTTGATTGACTTAGCCCTGGGACTTGAAAGTTGGAATCAAGATGTGATTGGTTAGGCTGGGGCAGAGGGTAGAGCATTGAGTTGGGAGGAGGCTAGAGGAATGCGCAAGCACCCCATAGCTGAAAAATGGAAGTAGTTTATGGTGTCATGGGAACGGCCGATGCAAACAAGTAGCAAGGAGGAGGGGGAGGGGTGAGTGGTTTTATGAGGAGGTTCTGAAATACAACAACCTCTTCCGGTTCACTTGGTGGTGGATTTAGCCTTGTTAATGCTCCCAACGTTTATGTATTGCTGTGGAAAGAGTATATATTTGTGATGAGGACTGTTGAAGGGAAGGAGCCCTTTCCTGCTCCCCTGTGAGCCCCTTGTGCTTGAACCCCCCGAATTTGAACAGTAAGATCCTAGCCTATAACACTCTTCTGCACAGGTTTAAGTTTACAGTTTGAAGTTTAAAAAGTAGATTTCTTAATCTTGGATGGTGTTGTTATACCTTAGCGTGAGGCCGAAGACCGCCCATGTGAAAGACACGAACAACAAATACAACGAGTAATAGAATGTATAATTGTACACTAGGGACTGGATTGTTCCACTAGGTTCATACCCGGCTTGTAACAAGGCGGTATATATGTTGACAACATGCTGCAGTGAACCCGGAGTGATATAGTTTAAGGTACCATAGTGCTGTACCAGATAATGCTATGCAAAGATATGCCTGTTGTCTGCGAACTGTAATGTTATGAACAAAATGCCAATAAAAATATGTTTTATTTTTTTTTAATTATTTCCCTATCTTTTACCGCTCTACATTTAGAATTATTTGTTTTCCTTTTTATTGTGCCTGTCTCCTAATTGTTTTCCAATTCCTCTTCAATCTGTTTCCTAAATTCTTCTTATCCCTGCATTATCCTATTTACTTATTTTCTATATTTCAAGTTTCTGTACTTGACTTTAACTATCTGTACTAGTCTGTCTGTAGCTTTCTTTTTCTTCTGCTTTGCCAATAAGCTTTCCCTTAGAGACTGGTGGTAGTGTAGGACTCAGAGAACCCATTTTAGGTCAGGTACTCTACTGTGAAGAATGCATGCCCAATTAAGGTATTTTTCTTGCTCATGCTCAAACAGTAAAACGAAAGAGTGCCCATGGTCATGATGGACCCCCCAGTGTTGTATATCTATTATTATCACAGTATACCATCAGTTAATTATAGTACAGCATGACTGGAAGTACATGGAGGACAGCCCCATTGCATTTGCCAACTAAGACCATATGTGTTTCACTGACCACTTATTGCACCAATTCATTGAGCTTCAATAACTCCGATTCATCATAGCTCTGTCCCTCCATCACAAAAGTTTTTGGTTGGCTTGACACCTGGCTTTTCAAAGATAGGCAGCGAACAAAATGCCCAACATGTTCTGAATTTTTGATAGAATATTAAGATACTGTAACCAAACTGTGGTGATGTTTTGTTTTGTGGTTGTTTTTTGCTTTAAAATAATAAGGGGGAGGCATATCTGGCATCTAAAATTATAAATGTGTAATGTTTTTTCTACCAGCACAGACCACCAGTGTTGGGACCGGCACCAGCGGAGGGGACGTGGCAGTAGCAGTCACTAAGGGTGGAGTCGCAGCTGCAGCAGGGGCGGGCAGTGGTAAGTCACATTGCTTACTTATTAACAAACAGCAATACTCACTGCAAGGGCTTTGAATCGTGACTAGCCCGATAGGAAAAGTTCATGAATTAACTTTAAGAATGATGGAAGGCTGATAGATAACCCATGACAGTGTCCAAATCAAGGCCTTGATGGGCAAGAGATAAGCAAATAACAGGCAAATTGGCCTTGATGGGGTCAATTTGATATATGCCGCACCAAACCACAAATTTGCCCCAACGGCATGTTCCATGTGAAAGAAACATTGCTGGAGTTGCGTCACGCTTCTGACACAACTCCAGCAATGCGCCACTTTTGCGCCGACAGATATGTCAGTAATACTGACGTATCTGTCATTCCTTAGCGACATGATGCGTCATACTGTAAATATGACGCATCATTGGTGTCGCAAGGAGGGCGCACTGAGAAGTGTTGCATTGCTGCTGTCACGCAGCGATGGACCACTTCTCATAAATGAGGCCCTTTGTATTTACCCCGGTCTAGCATGACCGGATATCCCAGGTTAGTACTTTAAGACTTTAAGCACTATATTTTCATTTATTCTTTAAAAATTCATAACTCCAGTTCTACTTATTGGATTTTTATTGTTTTGGTCTTGTTTTATTCATTAAATTATCGATTGTTCTAATCCTGTTCTAAGTATTGTTGTGGCGTTTTCATTGCGTTACTCTGTGTGTGTGTGTGTGTGTGTGTGCGTGTGTGTTGCAAAAATGCTTTACCTACAGCCTCTTTAGATAAGCCTAACTGCTCTGTGCCAAGCTACGAGAGGGTGATCATAGGGTATCTTCTAGTGTGTATCTAGCTTACCCTGACTAGAATGGTATTAACTACATGGGGTAATGTGCATACCTCTGCCAACTAGAGGGACCCATTTCTAACATGATGATCAGCAGTGAGGATAAGACGTGTGTTTGTGTAATCCCAAATAGTAACTCGGTGTACCCTACTACTCTATACTAAGACCAAACCTTTTTCAAATCACCCTAAATTGGCTTTTTGATTTTTTTGTAAAACCATGTCTCAATCTGGAGAAGGGCAAAAAGAACAATTAATGGACAGAATAGAGAACAATGTCATACATTCACCCCACTACAGAGATCTGGGCCTAAATCCATCGCTTCTTTGCTCCCCATGCCATTCCAGTTTGAACCCAGCCATATGCAAACCAGTCTTGACCCTGCGCCCAATGGGAACAGTCCAGCCCGAACTGCCTGGCCAGGTCCTCCCTGGGCTGGAAACAAGCATCCTAGGACCGGTTTCGGGGTTTCACCCCTCATCAGCTAGGATAGCTTGATGCCCCGAAACCGGTCCCAGGATGCTTGTTTCCATTCCAGCGGGGACCTGGCTTGGCAGTTCAGTATGGACTGTTCCCATGAGACACAGGGTCAAGACTGATTTGCATATGGCTGGGTCTGAACTTGGGTGGCATGGTGAGCAAAAGAACGATGGATTTAACCAAGTTTTCTTGACTGGGGGTGAATGTTTGATTTGCTCTGCATTCCGTCCATCATGTGTGTCTTTTGCTTTCTCGCCCTAAGTGCGCCTGGTATGCCCAGACGCGGGTCCCGTGCTCACCATGCCACTGGATTCAAGCTAGCCTGGCTGATGAGTCCCCATCGTTCCCTCATCCTATTGAGAAAATCAGTTATATTTTCCTTTGGCTTAACAGTCTCCTCCATTAAATCTCCTACGTCATGGCAGTCCGGGAACATTTCTCTCAGAACCATCCATATTCGGCACATCTATGAATTCAATGCAGCCCCATCGTGCTCTGTGTTTATCAGCATAATTGCTGGGATGCAAGCTCGGGTGAACACTGTATTAGTCTGCTCTCTGGCTCTGCTTCAAACTTTTGATATCGCCCATCACTAGGTTTATTCCCGTGGTGTTCTTCTTGAAGCATGAAATTCCTTTCCCTCCTCCATCTAGCAATGGTGTAAACTTTTTGTCCTTCGCCCCTCTTTATCTATCTGAGCCCATGGCACATAGATAGTCCTTGACGTGCCCTTCTGTTGTAACAGGTACATGCTTACTTCGGTAGTTCTACTGGTTTCTCCCTAACATGGCATTCCCATCTATATATGCATGCCTGCATGTAGTGGAAGTTCTAATTGGGATCCCCTTCCCAATGCCAGATGCAATCTTCTGCTATAGCCATATCCTCTGGTTCAAAGGATCCCTCCTCTGGCCAAGGTCTATCATACTGGTCTTTTCCCTCAGTCCAGCAGGCTAGCAGGTGGCAGAATGACGGCACAAAGATCTTGCCTTCCTCTCTGGCCACTAACTCCATTAGGGTCAGTCTATCTATCCCGTACGTTTGGGTGGGGAAGCGTACGTCTTTCTCGCTGCTCCCCTCGTACTTGTTCTTGTTTTTCCTATGTCTCGGTTGGATCAGCACCAGGCTACCTGGGTCTCTTATTTCACGGTCAGCCCCTCTCCTATGTTGAAAATTTGGTGAGACTCGGATCCCTGCCAGAAGCCTCTCACCTAACTTTACCTCTGATTCTTCCCCGATCAGTGCCCTATACATATTCCACTCTCCTCATGTGGGTGGAGCGCAGCTCTAATTCCTTGCTGGCCTTTCTGGGTGCAAGCTCTTTCTCTCTCCCTCCTTAGGTCCTGCCTTTCGTCCAGATCTTGTCTAGGTTGCCTCCTTCGCTCTGAGCTATGCACTGTTCTTTTTGGTTGGATTTGCCCTCAAATTTGCACTCTGTTGTTTCCTCGGGTACCTGAGCAACCACTGTCTAGAACCACCACAAATCTGTGTGTTCACCTGAATCCATGGGAGTGCGTGCTCTTCATGTTGCTGGGGTTCTATGTGTCAGGCGCTACAGTTGGGAGTGGTCAAACTTCTGGGAGCTCTACCACTGAACTTGGGTTGTGATATGATTGCCGGGGCCTGCTGGCCTGTTAGTCTCTCGTGCCTGGGTCTAATCGTTTGTTGTTCGATGGGGGCCAGCCGACCTCTTCAATTGGCAGATTGGAGTATCTTAATGCGGGGAGAGTGGATGAGAGCACCTCCATGCCTGCATATGGTGAGGGAGGTGCTAATGCCTGGCTTGCTATCTGCAGTGTAAGACTGTTGATCTGGGCTTACTCAAAGATGGCCCATAGCTCTAATAATGCCTCTCTCTCCTATCTTTCTTTTTTTTTTTTTTTGGTTTTGAAAAGAACTTTATTAAAGAATAAAGGTCATCTCCACAGCATTCCGCCTACATCCCCAGCAGGGCCGGCAGTGCAAATTATCAAGACAGTAACTCTTAAGACTGAGTAAGGGAAATACACAGCAAGCCGCCTACAACCACTTTGGGCCGGCCGCGTTAAGGAGAGCAATGGATAGTAAGGCAATAAATGTGTGCAAGTACAGTGTAATAATCCTCGTCTATTGGATAGAAGCAATCCTGCCATCGTACGCTAGCTGTACTCCTCCTCTACAGGCGTAATGTAGAACTCACCAATCTACAGTTGCAACAGTACATGGGCCCTTGGATTTGCGGCCTATTTACGGCATGCGTGCTAAGTCAACCCATTAACAAAATAATAGAGGGCTGTCTCGGTTGCTATGCTGGAGAAGATGTTTGCACTTCGCACGTAGACTTTTCAGTCCCACCACTGCAGGTAACTATTCGCATCATGTGCGAGAAGATGGTATGTGGGAGGTTGGACATGCTGGTTTGCTGGCGTTGCAAAGTAGCTTTGACCAAGAAGAGAGCAAATAGATTTATGAAGCAGATAAAGGAAAGAAAGAAGGAGATAAGAGGATCCTGGGAGGCAGGTTGGGGGAAACATCTCTCTGGTCGGGTGGCGCGCAAAAGGGAGGAGCCCGGGGCATGCTGAGGGAGTCCGTAACAGACCGGAGATTGGCTTTCTGGCGCAAAGTATCGGGAGAGCCTGTGGAGTTTTCGTTTGCTTAGGCTGTGTCGGCTTCGTGGGCGACTCCTCTGAGAAGTATTGGATCATCAAAGAGTTGAAGGGCGCGAATCTGAGGGGGCACCAATCTAGCGTGCTCCAACCGGGTCAGGTACTGGACCAAGGGCTGCCAAGTGCGCTGAAATTTGGCATCTGTATGTGTCAGTCTGTGGGAAAGGAGTTCCATCGCCATGACCTGCCAGAGTCTCGTAAACCACATGGTGGTGGGAGGAGTATAGGCCTTTTTCCATTGAGACGCGATAACTTGCTTCGCGGCCGTAAGCATTTGAAATATCAAACGCCAGGCCATATGCGTCATTGCTTTAAGTGTGGTAGGGCGGAGGCCCAGAATGAGAACTCCCGGATCATTGGGGAGGGGGAACCCACTATTACCCTAATGTGTTTCTGTATCTCCGACCAGTACGAAGTAATAAGTGGGCACTCCCACCAGATGTGAATGAATGAGCCCTGAGCCGTCGAGCAACGCCAGCAATTAGGGGTAACGCCAGGAAACATTCTCTGCAGTCTAAGAGGGGTGTAATACCAGCGCGTCATAAGTTTATATGCCGATTCTTGTTGTAGCGTACTTTTAAGTATGCGTCGAATGTCCCGCCAGAGCTGTGCCCACCGGCCAGGAAGAATCTCATTCCCAACGTCCCTTTGCCACTGGCGTTGATAAGTGTGGGGTGAGACCGCTTGAGATTGTTGGAGGACCTAATAGGTCCGAGAGATTAGTCAGTCAG
>CAWUFW010030305.1:0-17485 GCA_963921515.1 Calotriton arnoldi
GTCGGTATTCAGACGGTGTAGGCGGGCGGATTTTTGCCGCTTTCATGGGTGGCGGATTTTTTACGCCCGGTATCGTAATGGGCCTTTATGTTTTTAATAAATATTTATTGGTATTGGTAAATAGTTTAGAGTTATTTAATAATTCATTAATTATTTAAAAAAATTAATTTATTTATAAGTATGTTATTTGTCACTTCTACGCTTTCCAACACTTTCCCTACTGTTGCACTCTCTGGAGTGGGAATAGTAATTTTTACCCCTACGCTATCCAACACTTTCCCTACTGTTGCACTCCCTGGAGTAGGAATAGTAATTTCTACCCCTACGCTATCCAACACTTTCCCTACTGTTGCACTCTCTGGAGTTGGAATAGTAATTTTTACCCCTACGCTATCCAACACTTTCCCTACTGTTGCACTCCCTGGAGTGGGAATAGTAATTTTTACCCCTACGCTATCCAACACTTTCCCTACTATTGCACTCTCTGGAGTGGGAATAGTAATTTTTACCCCTACGCTATCCAACACTTTCCCTACTGTTGCACTCCCTGGAGTGGGAATAGTAATTTCTACCCCTATGCTATCCAACACTTTCCCTACTGTTGCACTCTCTGGAGTTGGAATAGTAATTTTACCCCTACGCTATCCAACACTTTCCCTACTGTTGCATTCTCTGGAGTGGGAATAGTAATTTTTACCCCTACGCTATCCAACACTTTCCCTACTGTTGCACTCCCTGGAGTGGGAATAGTAATTTCTACCCCTACGCTATCCAACACTTTCCCTACTGTTACACTCTCTGGAGTTGGAATAGTAATTTTTACCCCTACGCTATCCAACACTTTCCCTACTGTTGCACTCACTGGAGTTGGAATAGTAATTTTTACCCCTACGCTATCCAACACTTTCCCTACTGTTGCACTCTCTGGAGTGGGAATAGTAATTTTACCCCTACGCTATCCAACATTTTTCTTAGTGTTGTTTTTGGGGAGTTGTAATAGTAGTTTTATTACGTACGCTATTTAATATTTTTGTATTATTTTAGTTAATATAGTATATAATTAATTTTAAAAATATTAAAAGTAAATTTAATTTTTTTAATTTGTTATACATAATTATTTAATTTTTATTTATGTTATTGTTTCATGTGTATAGATGTATTTGTAATTTATAATATTTTTTAATAATTTATAATTTATTACAATAATTATTCAAAATTATTATTAAGTAAGTATATATCTTATATCTTATATGTATATGTTTAATTAATGTTTTATTTAATTATATATGTTACTTATTAATTTTAAATATTATCAAATATTTTTAACTATGTTTATTTTAATTATAAGTATTATTTAGTTTATTTTACATATTATTTTTAACAAAAAAAAAACGATATTTTTGATAACGATATTTTTGACATCGATATTTTTTTTCTCGATATTTTTGTACTTACCATGTTGTAGATAGGATGTCGATATTATTGACATCGATATTTTTGTTACAATATTTTTGTAGGTCGATTTTTTGACCTTCGATATTTTGTCAGTGATTCCGCAAATACAGCCCCGGAAACAGGTCTGCAGAAACCCTGTTAAATAGTAGACACAGCCATATTTGTGGTACGTGGGCCCCATACACTCCTGTGAACTGGTGCCTCTGCACCAATGATACCAACGCTCTTACAGCCTGCCAATGCATTGTAGTGAAAAGTTTGAGTGGGAGCAGCATTTTTCTCTAATGGGCTCTCAAGACTTTGAGACTTTGGGAGCTAATGTCCCCACAAACCCCGGGCTGTAAGTAAAGTGTCTCGGGACTCACACCAAGGCCTACCTAGCACAGCACCAAACGCCTTGAAGTGCGCAAAGGACAAAACAATTGGCCTTGATGATGCTTGTTACTATTGTTAGTAAAATAGGATCCTAAGTGGGAAAGAAACTTCGAAACCTATTATTCATCAAAATGAAAAACATTGTGGTATTACATTTGTCGCAGGTGTTGCCAAGCAGCAATATATGTCAACAAGCGACAGACTCAAAATAGACCGCCATTTCCTCCAAGAGAAGGGGCTGCAGATGCACAGGAAATCACACCACTTGAAGCGTCATAGGTCAGGGTTCCATAACAACTAATAGCTCTTCTTTAGAGTCAGCAGAGACACTGGACCATAGAGCGAAGCAGAAGGGCACGAGGAGCTGCCGCAGATGACGAGACCTGGGACTGCGCTGGTCCATGAAGGTGCTTCAGAGGAGATGCAAATGTGGAACTGAAGGAACCTGGACAAGTGAAGTCTAAGATTGTCCTGAGCTGAGACCTCTAGCCCTGATCCACTGAAGAGAGAGTGTCAGAGAAGAGACTCAAGGGAGAACAGAGGACTGGGAGTGCACGGCTGAACCGAGGCAGCACAATGAGGACTCTTACAGTTTTGGCATTGATACTATGTTCAGGTGTCTTCGGGGCTGGAGGAAGCTCTGCGGAAGAGGTGACGGGTGTCTTGGGAGGATCCCTCACTTTGCACTGTCGATACGCAGAGGAGTGTGTAAAGTATCTGCATTACTTGTGTAAAGGAGACGATTGGTTCTCCTGCTCCATAGTTGTACAAAGCACAGGATCTGAGAAGGCGGTGAAGAAGGGACGGTTTACCATCAAAGACAATCACACAATTCGTATATTCACAGTGACCATCACAGGCCTCAAAGAGGAGGACTCGGGGCTGTACTGGTGCGGGACAGGGAGACGAGGTACTGATAACACCTACCAAGTTAAAGTGACTGTTTCCAAAACAGATCCTGAATTCAATCTAAAAGAAAAGGCATCAACCACAATAAATGCTCTGCTCGTCACAGCTTCTGTCGCATCAGGTCTTCGAAGCTCTGCGCTTGAAGAGGTAAACACCACTGCTGGAACCACAGGTGCTACCCACACTCCAATAACCTCTCATTCATCTTACCTAGTTCTCCAGTGGCAGGTGAAAGTTGCCTTGGTTGGTTTAATTCCACTTACAGGTGTAATCACTTGGATAATATCACGAAAGAGAAAGAAGTCTCTGGGTGGAGAGGGTGCCCAGAGCGATAATGAGATTTCATTTGGGTAAACTATTTTGGAAGACCCGCTCCGTGGAACAGGGTGTAGTCCTATAGCTGTGGATCAGATCCCAATTCCTTCATACAATGACCGGACACGTTTAAGCTTCCACAGTGTATGAGCCCAGGTAAATATTTAGAAACTTGTGTGCAGAAGCCAAGACTCACAGCAATCCCAGCAAGACACAGGAAGCCTGCGAGCTAAAAACACTGCATACCCTCAAATGAGAACTATATATGTATGATATTATTAAACAACCAATCTACAATCTTTAGAATTTGAATTTTGGAACTTCTAAAAATAGTGGGTCCTCAAGCTCGTATGGACATTCAAGAGAGTGGCATTCTACACATTCTGCTACCCACAACTGGTAAACAGAAAAAACCTAATTCCTCTCTACAATACAAATACTTGCTTCCTTCGGCCATAACAAAGGTAAAGGCAACCTAATTTGGTACGAAGATAATTTGTTCCCTTCATGTTTCAAGTGGGGGTAGTAGGTTTAAAAGACAAGTGTCCTGTCAGAGTTATTGTCCCTGGGACCTTTCCAGGCATCACTATGTAATCTGCTTGCATAAAATGTTGAAAGTGTTTCCTTAGTAGCATTACTGGTTTATGCCACAACTAAGAACATTTTTTTCACCAGCAGTACAAGAACAATCCCTCACACTCAAACCTAAGCACATGGTTGGATTTAATATGAAAGATCTTTACAGAATCCTGCTCCTCGGAATTCCTCACCATTGAGTAAATAACTCTGGGGTGGGGAAAATGTGGTCAATTGTGATTGGACCTGGAAGGTCATCTAACGATGAGGAATCCCCAGTATAAAATGTAATTCTGGGTCCAATTCTACTGGCAATTCTTTATTTTTGGTCAGACTTTTACCCAAAGATTTCAGCTGCTTGTATTCCCAGCACCATCAGAATTAAGTTACCAATCGTAATGATAACCAAAGCAGGGTGAAGTTACTGGCGTACCCCTGTCCTGTTTCAGACATGACTTCAACATCTTCAATCCTAATTGACAATATCGCTGCTGTCTTTTCTTAATAAGTTCCAACTCTTTTGATAACCTTACAACATTTTCCCTTTCTGTAAATGCAGAAAGTAAGGGAATTTTGAGCTAGATTGACAACGGGTGAAATTACATAAAATTCAGTTCCTTGCAGACAAGTACATTTCCTCTGCATGGCCTGACTCCGAAATAGAATTCTAAGCAATCATTTCATAAATGTAAACATTTTAACCCAACTGGGAGTCACTTGCCCTAAAAGCATCCGCACAGAGCTGTCCGAGGAGAGACAAAGTTTTGGGTCTTTTTTACGCGTGTAGATTACTCAGTGCCTGACATTGCACATTGCAGCCTGCTTTTGAGAACTGAACAGCACATATCTCTAAAAAGTCTTTTTTAATTTAAGAATATTTTTATTACAGACGAGTTTTTTCTGTGTTCACGTGCTGTGCTGCTTTACCACGTTTCTTGCCAAGCTGCTGTTGATATTTGTAAAATCATTATATATTTGTACATTTACTCTTGAAAATATGAACATAAACTTACTTGCTTTGCACGCTACCTCTATTGTAAACATACTTCCCTTGCATTGATTTGCATATTTGGATAAGCCGGTGTAGAAGCTACGCTTTCATTCGGGCAGAGTTCAATGCACCTTGAGCATCAGGGATTGTATATCAGAATACCTAGGTTAAAATATTCACTTATACCTATGCTATGCTTACCTTTTGACATTGTGGTGGCGATACGGGCTTCGCCTTATTTACAAGGCAGCCTTAAGCCACTTAACGTGTCCTAACGCTGCCTTGTAAATAAGGCCCCCTTTCACGTTATACTAAGCATGAAAGGGGAGGGCAATGGGTGTTGCGGTGGGCGTTCTGCCACACCACCCACTGATTTTGACGCTGCCCCATATTTACGAGCGTGGCGTATATATGGGGCTGCGCCAAAATTAAGACAAAAAAAAACCTGGTCTTAACATGGCGGAAAGCGGAGAAATTTATTATTTCTCCTAATTTTTGCTGTTTCTATCCGTGCTGCATTGTGCAGCACACATAGAAAAAGCATAACACCATGCATGATTGTTTATGTGCAGGATGGTGCACATAGATAATCATTTTAATAATGACGAGTTTCAACTTCTATGTGTGTTGCACAAAGCAGCACAGATAGAAGTTACAACTCGCCATTTAAGATTGTTTATGTGCAGGAAGGGACACCTTCCTGCACATAAACAATCATTCCCACAATGCAGGCACCCTTGCACTATGGTGCAAGGGTGCCTGCGTTGCCGCTAGGCAGCTGCAATTAGCACCAGCACGGGGGGAAACGCAAGGCTGTACTGTCTTGTTGTAAATACGGTGAAGCCCCGTGTTTCAAAAATGGTGGAGCGTGGTGTTAAGCTAAAACGGCTAACGCCGCGCTCTGTCACTTTTCTTATATATATGCCCTATAGTTCTGTGGTTCTTCGGTGGGAGACACTGACGTGGAATGGTAAAATAAGGGTGTTTTTAATCCCATAGTTGTCGAATTGGAAGAATAGCTTTTTAGCAAGCAAGTTTAAAAAAATATATATCTTGTTTGCTAAAAACTTATTCTTGAAAGTTGACATCTGTCTACAATTTTCCCCACCTCTCCAAAGGAAAACATGAGAGAATGTGCATTGATGTGAAAGGCAGGAGTTTACTATGTTTTTTTAAACAAACTTTATCAAATGTACCATGAACAAATAAGTAACATTTAAGATAAGCTTTTTTTCCAATGTGTGCAAGCTTTCCTTTTCAATATAACAAAGATCCTTCACATACAGATAGGTTTGCATTCATCATTATGTAATTTCAATAAAATTTGTTTAGTATGAAAGAAAATATATGAAAACCCGCAATGCTCTACATGTATGGTACATGTTAATATTTCAGTTTTTAGAAAACAATATATACAAAGTTAAAAAACAATGTATGCAGATCAGCGCAAGAAAACCTGCCAAATTAAAAACCATATTTTAGAGATTTGAGTTCAAGGTATTCACCTTTTAATTGTGCAACAAAACCAAACTCAGGGGCCCATTACGATACCCGGCGTAAAAAAATCCGCCAGGCATGGAAGCGGCAAAAATCCGCCCGCACACACCGTCTGAACACCGACCACGCCATTACGATTACACAAACCGAAAACCGCCATCGGCGGAAAAATCACACAAGATACCGCCCGCCATCGTCCGAGTCGGAGTCAAACCGCCCGCCACGGACGGAAACACGCACGACAACACAAAACCGCCCGCCCTCACGGCCGACACACCGCACGTGAAATTACGATCGCACCGCCATGAGCGCGGGAAAACTACAAATATACCGCCCGCCAGCGCAAACAACGCCAATGAGAATCGACACGGCAGAAGCCATGGCGCCCACGTACCTGCACAGAAACCATCCGCTCACAAAACCAATAGCACACAACATGGCCAACAAGTCCACACAGCAAGGCACGCACAAATACACAAGCACAGTACACATCCCGAAAACACCCCCGGACAAACAAAAACTACAAAGGCCAGAACCCCAGACACAACACACCTGAAAACAACAGACCATGAGGACACACCCACATAGGTAAGTACAAAAGCAGCACTCCCACAGACCACAACCCCTTGCAACATTGCAAACCAGAGAGGAGAGGAGAGGACACAGTGACACAGCAAGGACAGCAGCACACCACAGAAACGCACACATCACAACCACCACCACCACCACCAAACACCGGCACCACAAACCCCCTGCACATTACACAACACACACCGCACCAGCACCACAAACACCATGGCACCACAAAGAATGCCCAAGTTCACGCCCATTGAGCTGACGGTCATGGTCGACGAGATCATCAAGGTGTACCCACAAATCTATGGGAACATGGTCCAGCACACACCACTAGCCACCAGAAACAGAATGTGGAACCGGATCGTAGACCAGGTCAATGCAGTCGGGACCCTGCCCAGGAACAGAGGAGAAATAAACAAACGTTGGAATGACGTCAAGAGCCTGGTCAAGAAGAAGGAGGGCAAAAACAGAGAGCTGGCTGCCGTCACTGGCGGAGGGAATCCCGCGCTCTTCAAGACCTTCAAAGCGTGGGAGGAGAAGGTGCGAGTCATAATACATCCGGAGATCCTCGCCGGATTAGCAGGGGGAGTGGAGGCTGGTAAGTACAAACTAATGTATACCAGCACACCGCTATGTACTCACATGCACTACCACCATGCCACAGCTCCCAGGGACAAACACCCCCATGTCCAGCACACAATACACAACACATCACACACACATGCAACAGACACCACCACACACAGCCCAAACCGAACAACTGTAAGATACATGGGGACATGTGTACACTCAGCCAGCCACGTAACCACCAACAGGTCCCCAAATATGCCAGAAGCGCCACAACGAGCACCCACCACACCCATGTGTCCGCCACAGCTGCACTAACCGACAAGTAACAGGTAAGTGGCAGGAACACAAAGTGCAGTGGGTGGGACGGTGGACAGCCCAAGTACAACACACACCAGGCCCCTAGTCCCACAGCACAGCAAGGAGGAGCATCCCCCACACCCCACAGCCACGCGTCAGCCACCGCAGTGCACAACGACAGCCGAAAGGCAGACATCACGGTCCACAGCAATCGGTGTCAGTGGGTGTCCAGCCACCCCACGACCCACAACACCCCCCACCCCCACAGACCTGCAACATGGAGCACCCCCGCTTAGAGCCATGTGGCATCCAGTACAGTGCATGCACGAACAACTTGCAGG
Source organism: Calotriton arnoldi (assembly GCA_963921515.1). Lineage (NCBI taxonomy): Eukaryota > Metazoa > Chordata > Amphibia > Caudata > Salamandridae > Calotriton > Calotriton arnoldi. The sequence continues at coordinate 7,903 of CAWUFW010030305.1, forward strand.
TGGGAAACTGGACAGGGCTGGATTACTGGAGGCATGAGGACCGGAACACGACCAACACATGGGACATGTCACGTAGCAGACGAACACGCAGCACCGCCCACCGTCACGAACAAGTGAACAATGTGCACACGGACATGAACAACAGACTCACACCCCACATGACCCATCACAGACATAGCAACACCCAAGGAGCCACGTCTGCATGCACAAGCCACACTGAATATAGTACCACACGGCAGCCACTGTGCAACTCATCACACACAACCGAAACACCATTGAAGTCCTGTCCATGTAGCCCCTACTGCCTGTCAACCACACACCCCACAACTATGCCTATGTAAGACAAACAACACTAGACGCAACAGAGCGGAACAACATAAATGCACACGAACACCACTGAACCCATCAAACACACAGACACACCATGCACATACAACATACCATCCATCCCATCCGTCAGCCCCAGTCTCATGAAAGGCATGTCATCCGCACAGCTGCCACACATACAGCAGTCACGCTAAGATACATGCCCATGACCAACCATGTGCCAGAAGTCAATGAAGCGCACGACACACTGTGAGCAACAACACACAACATGGGCCACACCCCCCGAGCACTGCAGTGATGCACATGGCACAGGGCAGTACGCACACCAAGGAGATGGGACAACTGCAATACGTTGGCTGGCACACAACCATCACTCACTCATAACGATGCGTCCAATGCCATGTCCAGTAATCACAACAGACAGCAAATATGCAGGCCATGTCAAGCATGCACACACCTCAAACCATGCACTGTCATGCTGCCACAACACATGTCACGTTCGGCACCCATGGCTCACAGCATGTACCCCAAAAGCATATTCCCTCCCAAATGCGAATCTGGGGCATGGCCCCCATGTTGCCATATGCGTTCCTAAAGCGTTCCATTTGAACCCCAAAAGCATATTCCCTCCCAAATGCGAATCTGGGGCATGGCCCCCATGTTGCCATATGCGTTCCTAAGCGTTCCATTTGAACCCCAAAAGCATATTCCCTCCCAAATGCGAATCTGGGGCATGGCCCCCATGTTGCCATATGCGTTCCTAAGCGTTCCATTTGAACCCCAAAAGCATATTCCCTCCCAAATGCGAATCTGGGGCATGGCCCCCATGTTGCCATATGCGTTCCTAAGCGTTCCATTTGAACCCCAAAAGCATATTCCCTCCCAAATGCGAATCTGGGGCATGGCCCCCATGTTGCCATATGCGTTCCTAAGCGTTCCATTTGAACCCCAAAAGCATATTCCCTCCCAAATGCAAATCTGGGGCATGGCCCCCATGTTGCCATATGCGTTCCTAAGCGTTCCATTTGAACCCCAAAAGCATATCCCCTCCCAAATGCGAATCTGGGGCATGGCCCCCATGTTGCCATATGCGTTCCTAAGCGTCCCATCTGAACACCAAAAGCAAAGTACAAACCAGACCCAGGATGGGCCAGGAGCCCGCATACACCAGAGTCACAATAAGTAGGGGCACAGCAACACACCCATCGGCATGGCCAATCCGTCCCATGCCACATTTGCACAGCACACAGTCCCATTGCCAAGCACACACAACTACAAATGCTACAGCCACACACACGCCTCCGGGAAACCCATGTACGAGATTGCACGAACTGTTAATGTCAGACGACAAATACATACTTCGCCAGGTGCAACACAATAACAAATCTCATTCTCTCCACAGGTGACGAACTGCTGGATGCTGGGGATGGAGCCAGCAGCCAGCACAGCCAGCCTACAAGCCCCCAACGAGGACACACGGATGTGGAGGATCTGTCCTCCTCTTCGGACACGGACCACCAAGCAGGCCCATCTGGTGTGGCAGGGCCCAGCCGCTCCCCAGGACCCCCCCTACCCACCAACCCATCATCCAGGGCTGCTGAACATTCCCAGCCCCCTGCTGCCACTGTCGTTGCGGCCACACCCACGGTCATTGCGGCCACTACCACTGCCGCAACCGCCACCATCGCCGCACCGACCACCACCGCCGCCACCACCACCACGTCTTCGCTGGCACCAGCCCCAGCGCAGGTGGTGGCCCGGCCGACTGGATCCACCCTGGGAGCCACAGCGAGGACCGTGGTGAGCAATGTGGCTAGTGGGCAGGCCGGTGGCAGCAGGACTGGTAGGAGGAGCAGGGTCAGGGAAACGCCAGCCTCCCTGGGAGCCATGCCCTGCCTCAAATGGCCAGAGTCCTTGGGGCCTATGAAGAGGCCCAAGGACAATGGGTCAGGTCTGCTTCAGACACGCGGGAGGTGCTGGGGGTGCTGAGGTCCATGGACGCCCGTATGGGCCAACTCGTGGACCTCATGGGCCAGCTGGTGGTGGCGGTGAGGTCACAGCCAGGGACAACAGCTCCCCTCCGCCACCACCTGCCGGGGCGCAGGGTCGAGCAGCAGTGTCCAGTTCCCCTGCGTCCACAGCCAGTGAGCACACCTCAACCACCAGCATGTCGCAAGCAGGCACCCCCTCGCAAACGTGGAAGGGGCCGTCCGAAGTGGAAACCGATCTCCCGGGAGGACTTCGCACGCTCCAAACGCAAGTGAGGCAGCCAGCCAGCCTTCCGCCAGCCTTCCTTGACCAGCCACTGCATTGACTTGGACTACGATCCCACTCCACACAGCCATCTGGATGGCATGTGTGTGTTGGACTATGGACATAGAACCAGTGGGTACACCCTGAGCATCACGCAGCCATGACCGACAGCTCATTGTCACTGCACGCACCACTTTTGTCATCACCTTACACACAATCACATGTCACAGTTTGAAATAAATGCACCTCTTACACTAACTGCTGTTTGTGCCCTGTGTTTTATTTGTACGGAATACAACGGCCACCTTGGGCGGAAAGGCACCTGATGCGTGGCATGGCAATGGAATCCGGAGGGCCTGTAGGGACCTAGGGGTGGGAGACAGAACAGGAGCACATTCAATGAGTGTGTCACACACCCATCACACAGTACATGTCAACAACTACAAGCAATGTACACACATCGCACAGAGCAATAGGGCACAATGCCACTGCCACCAACAGTGGCATACTACCCTGGCCATGGAGCGTTGACACACAGCACGCAGTGAACAAACGGCCACCCTGACACAGCACACACACACCTGCACAGATACAGCCACATCAGCCGTCGTACATGGACACTCACCGTCAAGTGAAGTAGCGGGCGATGAGCTGCTGCCGCACATTACCAGCTTCCTCCTCTCCGCTGTCCTCCTCACTCGAGCTGTCCTGGTCTGCGGGCTGGGGCCCTGGTTGATCTCCGTCATCCACGATGAGGGGGATCTGCTTCCCGAATGGCCAGATTGTGCAGCATGCAGCACGCCACCACTATCCGGCACACCTTCTGTGGGGAGTACGCCAGCGCACCCCGGTGCGGTCCAGGCACCTGAACCTGGACTTGAGGAGGCCAAAGGTACGCTCGACCACACGTCTGGTCCTCCCATGTGCCTCATTGTAGCGATCGTCTGCTGGGGTGCGAGGATTCCTCAATGGACTGAGCAGCCATGCCCCATTCGGGTACGCAGAGTCACCTGGGTGTGAGGGACACAGAGAACCGTTGCTATTCCAACTGGACAGGGGACAGCATCGCACAACCAGCACGCTACACCACTCCACATACTCACCGACAATACAGCCACGATCCTGTTGCATATTGGACATCAGTCGTGGCAAGATGCTGTTGCGCATTATGTGTGCGTCATGGGCCGAGCCTGGGAACTTTGCACACACGTGGGTGATCACCATGTCCGCAAGGCACACCACTTGCACATTCAGGGAGTGCGTGAGCTTCCTGTTGCGGTACAGGTGCTCAGTGGCCTGTGGTGGAACAAGGCCGACATGTGTGCAGTCAATGGCTCCAACGACGTGTGGGATTCTGCCAAGGGCATAGAATGCACCCTTCACTGCCGCCAATTCACGAGCCCTGGGGAAGCGGATGTACCTGTTTCGGTACAGCATCATGGCTGCCAGTACATCCCTCAGCACCTTGCTGAACATGGGCTGGGACATCCCTCCTCCAATGCCCACTGTGTGCTGGAATGACCCAGTGGCGAAGAAATGCATGGCGGCCATCACCTTAGCCGTGGGGGTGACAGCAGTCGGATACACCCTGCGGGGACGGAGATGGGGTTCTAACATGGCACACAGTCGATGCAGGGTTGGCCTGTCCAGCCGAAACTTCCTAATAACCTCTGTATCGTCCATGTCCGCCAGCAATTGGTATGGGCGGTCAATGTTCGGTCTCCGCCTAGGGACAATGGCAGAGGACACATGTCAAAGCAACACGACACATAGCAATTTCGCATACACATCACTGACATGACTGAGCAAGCACATGAGCCACAGCCCAGCTGTCAAGCTGGGACGGCACGGCCACAATACACTTACACAGGTCTCCCAACAATGGCAATGGCTAGTGATACAAACCACTGCCATGTGCATGCACATGGGGATCTAGGCCCCAATGACTTGCGGGGCGTGCTGATGGGGACTGACTGCATATCCGTCAAGCGGCAACGCCACGGCAACATGAATGTCTGCTGAGCATGGAACTGCTTCCGCGGCTGGATGAGTATGGCACACGACGACGACGATGTGGGCACAGGCTGAGCGGCCAAAACAAGTGGGACCTGTGGCACGAGGGGATATGAGACAGTAGTAGGTGTCAGCACTGCACCCTATGTACAGCACTGTACGGATCACACCTCCCGAAACATTGACAGGTGTCCACATTGACAGCCCCATGCCAAGACGGCTGTGTGCTTGCAGTCACACGTCACAGGTGAGAGGTTACATTGCACGTGCCAGGTGGCAGACGTACATAGTGGGAGCTGGCATGTGTGTGCATGTGTCTCCTGTTCAGGATCCACCAGATGGGCGCTGACTCTGTACTGACCATTGGACACAGCATGTTCCGTGGAAGGCTTGTGTGTGTGGGATGGTGGCACTGGATGTGCCTCTGTTGGGTGGGGGGCCATGCACAGGGCGGGTACGTCGATGATTGCGCATTGTTGGTCACGGTGGGTGCACCAACTAAGATGTGTTGCCCTGTGTTCAATTCCTATGTCCGCATGATGATGGACTGTAGATGTGGGCAGACTACACATTGGTCGATGTGCTGTCTATATGCATGTGCCTTCACACCAGGCACAGCTGCCCCTGCACATGTGACCCCTGCTGGACTCGCTGCTGGGTCTGTGGAGCTGATGCACCTTCTGCGCGTGGGGCGGACAGCTCTCCTCACTTCCCTCATTGCGCATGTCATGACTTTGCCGCAGGTGACATGGATCATGGAGGGCCCACATGTACGCGTGGGTAGGCTACACATGATTGTTCACTGGTCGCCACCCCCAGTCAGTGTTTCGAATGGGAAGGTTGTCGTGCTGGTGGTATGTTCGATGTGGCGGATGGGCGGGCCTAGGTGCGGGCTTACATTCCGGACATGGGGGTAGTTGGATTGGCGACTAGTTGCAGTACACACGGGACACGTCTCTTCCTTTCCACATCTGGGTCATCCCTTGTACTAACTGACAGTGATACAGTCATCTTCGCCCCAGCCCTCATGTCCTCCCCTCGCTCCCCCAATATGCATGCTCACCTGCGAGGCTAGCGCTTGCACAGGCAGCCCCAAGCTCGCACCAGAGAGGGCAAGGAGTGTATGTGTGGGTCCAGTTGCACGAGTGGGCTGTCTCAGGGTATGATGTGTGGCGGGACGCCGTCCACCTGCGTGGTGCCCCAAATGGAGACCCGGCCTGCATGGACTATGCTTCATCTCAGACTTCGCCTTCCGGATCCGCCACCTGCGACACCCAGTGGCTGTGGCTGCCCTTGCGGCCAGGCCACGTCCGTCTGTGGCTGATGGCCCACACATTCACTCTTTGGCCTCTCTGGGGAGGGCTCGGGGGTGGTGGCGCACGCGCTTGCACTTAGTCGCAATGGCATGTGGCGTGGTTGGTATGATGGGCAATGGATGGGATGGTGCGAGCCACCTCCCGTGACGTCAGTGCTGCTCGTGCTGTGGTGCGTCCCCCTACACTTCCATTTGACTTGTGCCATGCTAGACGTTGAGGTTCTATTGCCTGCGTGATATGACCAGGAGGAGCGCGAGGAGACCTCTCACACACCATGCTCCACTGCCATCCCATGCCCTGTATCGCCTGTGCGGATTGACTATGTTGGGGTTACACCTGGTCGACTGGGGCTGTGTGTGCCTTGTCAAGGGGCATGGCGGGCGCACAACAGGATCCAGCTTGTCCACAGAGGGTGGGCTGAGGTGCGCCTGGTACCGCTTTGTACGTGTGCCCGGCTGCTGTGCACACACGTGTTCACTCCCCCGACAGGTGTCCTCTCACAATGCCCAGGGAAGCGGTGGTGTACTGTTCATGACCCCTCCCAACACGGCGTGCTCCAACTTGGCATGTGCGCATCTACCCGTCACACCCACCCACCTGAGCACTGCGTCCATACGACTTCACACGACACATGTGTGTCTTCCACAGTTGTGCTACTCATTTGCGTTGACATCCAATACCAGTGGACTACATGGTCATGTCACGACTGCCGTGTACTTCACATACTCTCATCCTCTCTCATTCGTACTTGTGAAATGAGTCAGCGGAGACAGTTTTGGTTTCAAACATTATATTGAGTCTTCTGTCCTCTGTGATGCAGTATAGTGGACACTACTGGCAGCGGAATACATGTTGAGGATATACTGAGCATGATTGCAAATGGGATAGGGTGTGGGGTTACATGTGATTGGCTGTTGCATGTGGGATGTGGGCTTCAGAGTGACATCTGCTTGGCCAAGGCTGTGCTAATGTACATTTACGTATAGCTGCGGAGCTGCGGACTTTGACACAGACGGTATACATGTAGCCTACCAGACCGCTTGGCATCATGGGCACAGTCCATCTCAGTTCCATGTGACAGGTTTGCTGCGGTTGTTCCTCATGCACGCGTGCATGTGAGATGACATCAGGGCATGTGCTTGCGTGCATGCAGCGGCGTGCCACTTGTTGTTGCACTGTGGTGGTTACTGGACATGTCACAGTCACTGGGGTCGTGTTGTTGTTGTATGCACTTGTCGTCCATGCAAAGGTCCTGGTATGGGATTCCCGGGGCGGGGGTGGGAGGGGTGCAGCACCCACAGACTCCAGGCGACCTATTCATGTCCACTGAGCGGTGTGTGTGTCCATGTGCGCTGGATCCATGTCGTGTCCTGGTTGTTCGTGCAGTTCCGTCCATGTGGGTGCGATACACAGAGCCCATGCCACTGCCTCCCACGATGCATGCGGTGTTCCTGGATGTGATGGGGAACAGTGTGCATGTCCCGGTCATATCCGATGTCATGGCGATGTCGTTGATGGTGTGGTTACAGTTGCCGGTCGTTTGGTATGGCTGTTGTGGTGGTGACTGGCCAGTCCGTGCGGAAGCTAAGCATGGGTGCGGGGTTGGACATCATAGGTCAATCGGGGAACCTGCGTTGTGGTCCGACGAATTTACAGGTTGTCAGGTATGCGATGCCGTCCAGCAGGGCTTCCATGTCATTGGTGGTGTACATGTTTGCCAGCCAATGTAGCGGATGGTGGCTGTCAAGGTGTTGTTCGTAAGTTGTCCCTTGGAGGACCATGATGGGGCATGCTGGGTGACATTCGATGTAGCTGTTCTCGATGATCCGTCGTGTGGAGGCACAGTGGTCCCATTTCAGTGCGGGTGCGATGTTGGCCACATACGCCATGCCCCCATAGGCAGAGCAGGCCCTGTCGTGTGCGTCCAGAGGGAGGAGTAGCGGTAGCAGGTCCGCCTTCAGACATGCCGGGTTGGAGAGGCATATCTCCACGGGATGCTGGTAGGGACACCTCCGACAGTAGAAGACGGGCATGACGCAGCTGAACAATGTGATGCGGTAAGTCAGTCGGTAACTTACGTTCAGCAGGGACAGGAGATCGCATCCCAATATATGGAAACAGGTTGGTTTTGTACAGCTTGAGCTGTTCGGCGTAGTTGGGTAGGTGTGTTGCGGTTGCCATTTCGCAGCGGTGCGTTGTGGTGGCGTGCTCCGGCTGTGTGTGCAGTCTGCAATGTGCACGCTCCGAGGTTGCTGTGAGCTCTGTGTAGTCGTAGGGAGACAGGACTTGTGTTCTGTTGGCTTGTTTGGAGGACACGGGCCCTCATCCCACATGCTTCTCAGACAGTTCAAGGTCAGTGATGTGTGACTCCTTCCAATTAACTTGCATGTGGCCGACATGGGGAGTGTTTTCTTCTTTCTTCCCCGTCCGTTGTGTGCTTCTGTGATATGCGCTATCTGCCCTGTGGTCGGTCTCCTCGGCATGCCTGTGTTGGTCTATTCTTGGACAATGGCTGTATTCACCGGCTTCTGTCGTAGGGCTGTGGTTTCGGAGTTGGAATGGAAGGTCATTCAGTGCTGTCTGCTCTCCCTTGTGTGGGCGGCAGGCTGCCTTTCCGCTCTGCGTTGGGCCTTGTGTGTGAATGTTATTCTTGGGCCACCTGTTGTCAGTCCCCGGGCTCTTTGGTGTTCCGTTTTATATGTCTTGTTCATATGTGCAGGGTGGTATGGGTGTTTCAGTGTGGTACTGGCGTTCCTCTTCCCGAAGGGGCCCTGCTTCTCCTAGTTGGTGTTGCCGCCGCTGTGTGCTACGCCATGTTTGTTACACTGGGGTGTGTCCTGCTGTTGCGTGTCTTCACTGACATGTGTGCGTCGGTTGTGTGGCGTTGGGTGTTGTCCGTGAATTGGGCGTTGGGGACATGTCTGTGGCAGGCCTGTCACGTGTCATGTGCGTTCGGGGTGGGGCTGATGTGTGTGCTGCTTGGTTGTGTCCCTGTGTCTGTGTGCGACGCATGCATGGCGCTGCGGTTGGCCTCTGCGTTGTGCGCATGTGTGGCGGCGTCATCGCCGCTTTGGGGCCGTGACGGGGTTGTTGGTTCCTAGTCCCAGGTGGTGTGTACACATGTGTTACGCGATGTTACGATTTGGCCTGTGTGTCATATGTGGATGCAATGGTGGATGTGTAGTGTACACGCGCTGGTGGGGGTTGTCCGCTTTTCCGCCCTTGCACTGTGTGCGCTGTTTGCGTGCACTTGTTGTGTGTGTGCCTACCTGCGTCTCCGCGGTACGTTGCGTCCTTGGTGGTGCATCAGCAGGAGCATGGGGAGGGCCTGCAGTGCTGGATTCATGCTCGGGGAGCCGCTTCTTCGTTGTCCGTGCTCGGCGTCCGTGTTGCCGCTTCGGTTTGTCGTACGGTATCTCTTGGCCGTGGGAGCCGTTTGTTTGCGGCATCGTAATTTATACGCCGGGCGGGACGTGTTTCGTCGGACGGTGTGTGTCAGTTGGGCTGCGCCGCTACGTGTACGGGCGCACTTTGATGGCGGACGGTGTTGCTGGCTTGCCGGCGGTGTTTGGCCTACTTTTCGCATCGTAATTGGGCGGGCGTGTGGACTGCTGCGTGCCGGCGGTAACTGGTGGTTTTGCATCCGCCAGCACGGCGGTTGTGCTTCCGCCCGC